>JAOYSI010066687.1:25568-57847 GCA_025775065.1 Hiodon alosoides
AAAGCGCAGTAGGAAGTGAAACCTCCCATTGCCACAAACTCCTCTCCCACCCCACATTCCCCACTGTCGGCTAAAGCACAGTAGGAAGTGAAACCTCCCATTGCCACAAACTCCTCTCCCACCCCACATTCCCCACTGTTGGCTGAACTGCAAGCTGACACACAGGTTTCAACCTGCTGGTGGAATTCCTATCAACTCATTCCTGCAGAGCAATGGCAATTGCATTCCTGGTCATTATGAAGCATAGCTCTCCATTACTTTTCTGTTTTATTAAGCGATCTCAATTTCTGCTATTATAACCCACTCATATTTTTGTCCAATGTCTTATTGAAGAGGCCACATTTGCAGTGTTTATTTCCTAATGAATTTCTGACAAGGTGCATGCAGAAAACAAGGCAACGCGTAGGTGAAAGAGGTTAAAACAAAAATTAATAACAGTAGGATAATAATAATGTATAAGATGAAGCAAACTACCCAATGCATGACACTATATATAGCTCCAATTCACTTGATGCAGTATCTTCTTACCACCACTGATACAACTAGTGTTTAAAACCCTACTGTTGTTGGTCCTAGGAGTCTGGCTCACCTGGAATCGAGACAATATTTTTAAAGAGGCCAGAAGACAATGATGTTGCACAGAGGCCGTGGGTCTTATCAGGCTGTACTACTAACTCCCTGACAAGAATTTAATTTAAATGAGGTCATAATGTTGACCGTGTACGAGATCATCTTTTCCAAATAAGAGTTCTTTACTAGCCAGACAAAACATTGCGTTGACGTTTCAAGCTTATTTTTTGACAAAAGTTTGAGTTACTGCGCCATAATGTATTTATTCATTACGTGAGTATCAATGAGGCAGCATGCCAACAGTGTAAACTGCAGAAACCATATGAGGCTGCACTCGTATTCAAGTTCTCTGGATAAGGGCATGTGTCCTGCCTCATACAGAAAAAACAAAAATTTTAAAACATAATATAAATGTTGAGCTAAATTTTATTATTCTATCGTTTCCTTAATATTTAACTAACAACTACATTCTCAAATGTAATTTCCTTGCCCCCATTCCACTTAAAATAGATCTATTAGCTAGATTCATACAACTATTGTTCACTATTCATGATCTGCAAAAAACACCACAGTACCAATTGTAGTTAAACATACGGCAGTAACTTCCTGTGTTCATTGTAAATTGTACCAAACCAATAAGGCCAGCTAGCTTCCGAATAAATAGAACGGAAAGGCAATGCGGGACTCTTAAGAAGCTAAAGGGGAAACAACCATTGCGTCAACGCCTTCCTTACCCCGCAACCTATATTTAATCAGAATCAATAAAGATTTGATTAGATTTCTTAGGGGCAAAATCAGGAGCAACCCGGAACCACCAGATGGACTGATATTTGGGTGGGGAGTCCAGATAACCCTAACTAGCTAGCGATTAAATCTTTCAGCAAGGAAAACCAAACGCCGCGCGCGAAAGCGATCAATGTAATTACAGAATGCACAATTAAAGCGCCATTGTATCCCTAGACAGATTGACAATTTCGATATTTCACGAAGAAACCCCACATTCAGCTCACTTACCATTTCAACGTATCCGTAGGGGAAGAACACGCAAGTGCACACGCCACGCCTGTTATTTCGTGAATCTCTCTGCTTTACCAGGATATACCACCGATATGTTTTCAAGGGGAAGATTGATCCATTCGTGAAACGTAGAAATATTTTAATATCCAGTTGAGAAAAAAAAAACTTCTCTTTTCCGCAAATAACAATTGAATTTGAATTAAGTAAAAATATTAGTTTTAACTGTAATTCTCACCAGCTATAAAGACATTAAAATCCGTTTTTTTGTACCTTGTAGTTTCTCCCCCGTTTAACCCTTTGTTTAATAGGGACCTGTAGTCGGAAATTACTAATTTAAAAACTTTCTCAGTTTTTTTATGTGGTAGTTAATTTTTTTACTTTTGTGTTTTTATTCACATTGGATGTGGACCATAATTTATTTATAATACAGTACATACTCTATTCGCATCAGTATTACTATGTTTTTTATTTTCTTCCTTATAAGGTAAAAATGGACGCCAAATGTTACGGATCAGTGTAGTGGAGTTAAGCGGAGGTACATGGAAAAAAAAATATATATATATATATATAAACAATACTCAATAAATATTTGAAAGCATAACGAGTGTAGTAAAATGCAATGTAGCTTGTGATACTTTTGAATCAATGCCTTGTTGTTTTTAGATTGGCCATCCGTATGCAGTTCATCCCGTTATGGTAGTATTTCCGATTAGTCGAGCTACACTGGGCTGTCTGTTTTATACCAAAATCGTCAGGAGGGGCCTGTGATCCGGAAGAATAACAATTACTCATCAAAGTCTGTTATGTTGTGTTGTTTCATATTGTAAAAACAGTATACTAAAACATTTTAGGTATAAATATCCTTGGCATTGGCTGTGTCATGAAATATCAAGTAAGTCAAAGCTAAAAAGATCTAGATCTCCCCATTGTTCTCTTGATGGTACGGTCAGCAATGGATACTGCATTCTGAAGGTAAATGCACCTTTGTTTTAGTATCTCATTAATACAAATGTATTTGCCCACGGCATACCAAATTTGAATATAATTACGCCTCGTTTTGTTGTAATTCACAAGTAACGATTTAGTGAAGTAAATATTAATTCAATCTTTCACAACTTCAAAAACGCGTCGTTTCTAGCCTGCTAGCTCCGCGTTTTAAATGTGATCATGCGGCCACGCCAACGAGCAGCTCCGTTGTGCATGTTCATTGAGCGAGCTCGATAGATACTGCTGCATATACACATTAGATTGATCTATAAATAAAACTAACGATGTATGTGGTCTCTGATTATATTGAATTGCGTCCGACTTCCATTGCATCGTCTTCAAATCCCAGGTTAAATTATTCTAGCTGCAGGACGTACACCTATTAATGAATTTAAATCTTTTCAGTAATGATTTCTGTAAATCTCACAGGTGCATTTGTTTGTTTCACAGCATTGGTTCTTTGTAAGGATGAGTGAATTGAAGGACTGTCCACCGCTTAAATACTATGATTTTAAGCCGGTGGAACATGGCAAAGTGTGTCCGAGATACACGGCTGTGCTGGCCCGCTCAGACGATGATGGAATCGGCATCGAAGAGCTGGATACGCTGCAGCTGGAGTTGGAGACGCTGCTATCGTCTGCCAGCCGTCGCCTCCGAGCTCTGGAAGAGCAGAGGCAGGTAAGAAAGAGGAGAATGAGATAACTTAGGAACGACGTGAAGAAGGATCTGGCAGAAAGTGCAAATAAAAACGAACGTTCTCAACCTCACCAGCTTTATACTTCATTTTCTCCTTTGAGTTAAACGAAGACCTTGACAGCAGATGTCATGTCACAGACGAGGAGGTGTAAATTTTTTCATGTACATTTTTTTGTTTCAGATCCTCACAGATTGGCAGGACAAGAAGGGCGATAAGCGTTTCTTTAAGCTTGGCAAGGAGGACCCGATGGCCACACCACGACACTATAAGCCCAAGAAGCAGAAGATGGACGGAAAAGGCAGCCACGGCCCTGGGCCTGGTCCCGGACGGCCCAAATCTAAGAACTTGCAGCCAAAGATCCAAGAGTATGAGTTTAGTGAGGATCCACAGGATATCCCCCGCAATCCTAAGAATGATGCCCCAAACAGGTCAGTGAACCATGAACACGTACATATATACGTGCATATATAATATATTGGGTAACCTTATTTGGCAGTATTTGTCAAGGGTTGTGTACAGGTAGTGTAGTTGCATGTGAATTGTCAGTTATCCAAATCGGGAAATTACTTGTGAAGTGAATTGTGCCTTTTCTACCGTTTTATAACATGCTGGTTAGTTAGTTAGTTAGCCCGCTACACCACCACTTAGACATGTCAAATGCCTCACAAGAATCTTTACCTATAAAATTAGGTTTTTAAAATTTCCATTAAATCAAAAAATTTCATGGAAAAAATGGCCTATTAACATATTGTAAATGTAAATATTAAAACTTAAATTATGCTGCTGGTAGCATTATATTATTTCAAGAGGGGAAATCAAATTTGGACCTGTAATAGCTTGTTCCCTATTTAGATTCAGTCTTCCACAAATTGTAGCAATGACGGACAGGCTACAGTACGTTATGTTATAACACGGCATAACATACATTCTGTCTGTCCGTGCATGGGCGTCCCAGGTTCTGGTCATCAGTGGAGCCTTACTGTGCCGACATCACCAATGAGGAGATCCGAGCCCTAGAGGAGCTGCTGAAACCCCCAGAGGACGAGGCAGAGCACTATAAGGTACAGCGCAGGAGTGACCTCACATCCTGCCGTTTTACAGTCACCACTGTCCACTATCCAAAGAGCACTAGAAGGTATAGCACAGGAGTGACCTCACATCCTGCCGTTTTACAGTCACCACTGTCCACTATCCAAAGAGCACTATAAGGTATAGCACAGGAGTGACCTCACATCCTGCCGTTTTACAACCACCACTGTCCACTATCCAAAGAGCACTATAAGGTACAGCGCAGGAGTGACCTCATATCCTGCCGTTTTACAGTCGTCACTGTCCACTATTTAAAAAACACTTTGCTGAATAACTGTCCAAGCCTGAAGAGGCATTGCGTTGTGTCTGACTGCTGTACACAGTCTTAACAACTTTAGGTGGTATGTAAATTAATGACTGTAGTGATTTCCCTGACATTGAAAACTAAACTCTCGTGCATTTCCAGGGAACCACTGAACCATACTGGAATAAACTTGAAAATAAAACGTTAAAAATCTAGTGGACATGTTGTGTCAGGCGTGTGAAAGTCCAGGTGTGCTGCTTTACAGGTACCAGCCCTGGGAAAGCATTACTCTCAGCGCTGGGCCCAGGAGGACCTGCTGGAGGAACAGAGGGACGGAGCCAGGGCCAACGACAAGAAGAAGAGCATGATGGGACCCCTGTCCGAGCTGGACGCCAAGGGTAGGCAGAGCCTTGACAACGGAGCCAGAGAGTGCAGAGAAGAGAGGATCTCAGTCTGAGCTTCAGCTGGCCTAAAGGTCTGCGATTTTGCAGGCTTTGTTTCAGACGGATGTACGCACGCAGTGACACAACGCTTACTTTGCAGATGTGGATGCGCTGCTGAAGAAGTCAGAATCCCAGCATGACCCGCCTGAGGATGGCTGTCCCTTTGGCCCACTCACACAGCGCCTCCTTCAGGCCCTTGTCGAGGTTCTTAAAGACACTTGTGCAGATGACAAACATGAAAATACTGTTGCTAAGATTGGACCTCCTGCACCTAACTTCCTACTTCTTGACACCTACTAAGTCTATAGGTTTTGAGTGTGTTGCTTGTCCTGTCCACCTCTACATGACTTGCCGATAGGGACATGTATGGCTTAACTGATGCTGAATACTGAATCAATTTTTAAAATGCAAATAAATAGCATTACAGTGGTGCTAAGTCTTACTTTTTATTTTATGAATCACGACAATTAATTTATGCACTGATTCTTCTGTTTGATAGGTGGACAATAATGCTTTTTTTCCCTAACTGGGTACAAATTAACGAGAAGGTTAAGCCTTGTCCAACAATAATATACTGATCAGACTTGCACTCAGATCAGACATCGATCTACGTTGTCCTGGGCAATGACGCTTATTATAAGACATTATTTCAGGTCTCCATTTCAACATAGCCTTTCTTCTAACTTTGCCTCCTCTCACTCCTCTCCAGGAGAACATCATCTCTCCCATGGAGGATTCTCCAATCCCAGATGTGTCGGGGAAGGATGTGGGGAACGATGGCGCGAGCACCTCCCCTCGCAGCCAGGGAAAGGCCTTCAGGTGACTCGTCACTTTTCCCCCCAAAACTCGACCAGCCGCCTGTGATCCAGTTACGCGAGTCCGTCTCCGGATGCCTCGCGTTGATCACTTCGGCTGGTCCACAGTGTGTCAGCGATCCGTAAACGCTATTTACTGAAGCGCTGTCAGGATCAGCGTATGCTCCCGGTAAATCTTGCACGGTTAGCTCCGACGACTCCGCTAGGAAACGCGGCGGTGCGCATTCCTTAACCCCACTCCCTCTACAGTGTGCCACACACCCGGTCTTTGGAGGTGCGGATCAAGGAGGAACTGGTGGCGCAGGGCCTACTGGACACGGAAGAGCGGCAGGGGGCAGGGGGCGACTCTGAGGATGAAGTGCTGGCTGAACTCCATAAGCGGCAGGCCGAACTCAAAGCCCTCAGCACACACAACCGTAATCGCAAACAGGACCTTCTCCGGTGAGAGTTTAAGTAGTAGTAGTAGTAGTAGTAGAAGTAGTACTTTATTTATCCCCCATTGGAGAAATTACGAGAACATCAGTTCGGTTATTGTTACAGTGACGGCTTAGTCACAGAAACTATACGTGGCGTTTTGTTTCCGAACGTGTAAACTTTGACGCTGATCCACATCTTCTTGTGTTCTTGTGTCAGAGGACTGTTAATCCAAGTCAGGCTTGTGTATTGTATGTAATGGGCGTGTGTTTGAAAGTTGTGTTTTTTTGGAACTTGTTTACTATGAACCAGTCGCAAGCAGGAACGACTCCGGTGAGAATTTAACATTGATTCAGTATTATTAATTAAGGCTTAGTCACAGAAACTGTACGTGGCGTTTTGTTTCCGAACGTGTAAACTTTGACGCTGACCCACGTCTTTTACGTTGTACTAACATCAGTTGCAAAAAAAAGAAGCAACACAGAAAACGTATGATTCCATCAAACTTTCCCCCTCATGTTAATTTAATGTTTACGTTAGGGATTAAAGGAGGGGTAAACCTAAATGTTTTCATGAAGGTGTGACTGATCCACATCTAAATAATCAAGTGTTCTTGTGTCAGAGGAGGGGTGTATGTGAGAGCACGCGAGTCGTTTAAATTAATAGAACCTCTGTTGTCGTGGGGTTGTTGGAAATCCCTGCAAATAGGGTTCGGAACGGATAGTTATGCACATAGTGGGATTTCTTATTTCTTATCCCTTTGTGTAAAATAAAAGTAAAAGTGCAAAACATTTTTCATAATGTACTGGACAGACCAGTTGATGCCATACATCCTACATACCACGGCTTCATTAAGGCTACAGCGTGGAAAACTCCAAAAAATTCATCACTTTCTTTTCGGATGCGACGTCTCCCCCGTTTCACAAGCCCTGGTGAACGCAGTGACTCCCGCCCGGTGTTAGAATGCCCGATTGTGACGTCCCAGTAAGACTGTTCTCAGACACTTGTGTATGCACTGCCTCCCTCCTGCAGGCTGGCCAGGGAGGAGATGCGTAAGCAGGAGCTGAGACAGCGGGTTCGGGTCTCTGACAACGAGGTGATGGAAGCCTTCCGCCGCATCATGGCGGCCCGGCAGAAGAAACGCACGCCCACCAAGAAGGAGAAGGACCAGGCATGGAAGGCACTGAGGGAGAGGGACAGCATCCTCAAACTGTTGGATGGATAAGAGGACTTGTGGGGGCAGAGTGGATATGTGAAGATTGGTTGAGAAAAGGGGTGGGGAAAGAATAGGAGGAGACGCTCAGCATAGGGCGGACATGGGTGGTTGTGTACTAGTTAAAAAATGGTATGTGCCAGTTCTGTCATCTAAAATTGTGACAATGTTAATCCAAGCCAGGCCGGTGTATTATATGTTATGGGTGTGTGTGTTTGAAAGTTGTGTTTGTGGAACATGCCTACTATGAACCAATGGAAGTTACTTTTATAGAGTTCTCTCGTTGTCATTTTCTCCTGTTTGTCGTCTTTATACATACATACATGAAAGTGGCCATGGATGTTTTAATAAATAGAATTTTGTATAAGATGTCTGGTTTTGCTTCGGAAATAAATGCAAATGTGTTCTCAAATTGGATCCCAGTCCCACCAAAAAGAGTGTGGCTATGAAGTGAAAATTAAAATGTATTTGATTGGGTAGTTGATAGGTGAGATTTGCAGCCAGTCAATGCCCTTACAAAGCGCTCCTTTACACCTAGTTGTGCCCAACTATTTGCCAAATTAGAGAGGATTATGCTCCAAACACCTCTGTAGTCATTCATTGAAAGACATTAAACTATCATTTGTATGTATTGCTGAGATTTTTTTTTTTTTGTTCTTTTTAAAAATGTCACTACGTTTTTCATCATTCCTTGTCGCTTATTGGGCAGTATTTCAACATTACGTTTTTTTAAACTACTTACAGCAATTTTTTTACTTCTGTCCCAAAAACAATTGGACTATTCAAAACCTTCTCGTTTACTGCAACAGGTTTCGAAGACGAAGACTTTGCTAAATAATGGGAAACTGAACATTAGCAGGGCTACAGGAATTAGTTTAAATTAAAGATTTTTATTTTATTTTAAAGTTGATATAAAAATAGGACGTTCCATTATTTTAATAGGATACAAAAAACGTTGTTCCATTATTTTAATACGAAGTCAATCTTGGAAATATTCTGGGAAATATTTCAGTTAAGGAGGAGGCTCTGAAATTCGAGGTTTTATCACCGGTTTTAGTGAAAGTTTAACAGCTGAAAAAAAACGTATCTTTAAATATGTTGGGGATTAACTGGTTTTCTTAACAATGAATATTCAAACAAATGTGCAGCCCAAAAGCAATCATTGGGGACTGGTCACATTCAAAGATTTTTCCGATAGTAAGTGAGTCGCAACATCGTTGCAGACAGAGTAACCAGCTAGACTTTTTGTAATACAATTCAAGTTTCCCATTATTTGCAGTTTTCGGTTCGTTGAAAGTGTCCCGAGTTGTAACTATTAAAATTCAACATAACTATTTAATGTTCAGTATGGCGTGCAACATACATCACCATTTAAAACAAAATTAAAGCTGGCTAATAATTCCCCCTAGGAAATGTTTGGATGCTCATGTATTATTTTTGCTTGGAATACTTTTTTTGTTTACTTATTTTATGCATAGGGATAGAGTATGACGGATATATTTTGTGTTAGTTAAGCATGTGTATCGATATGTTATCTCTTTACAGCATTATTCTTATACCTGCTCTCAGTCATTTTCAATAGAGCAAGATAGCTCAGTTTTGTATTGCACTTCAACCCTAAAACTAAAGCACTTTTATACGTCGCTCTGGATAAGAGCGTCTGCTAAATGACTAAAATGTAAAACGTAAATGTAATGATCGTGGTACATTACTTAATAGTAAGAGGGCTAATCCAGAGCAAAGCTGTTTCTTCCAAAATGATAAACAACCAAAACTATACTCTACTCTCTTTCGCCTAGCATAATGTGATAATGGATATCAATTCTGAACAGAGTATGCCACCTACCTATAGTGGATTTGGCTTGTAATATTCATTAACCCACTGTGTCCATGATGTTACGTTATTGTTAGAAAATATACTAGAAGATTAATTTCCCCATTTTAGAATATATTGTTGGCTACTCTGACTGAATGGAAACAAAATAGTGTTCATAAAGTTAAATTGAGGTCTAATGGTTTGCTCTAAGTCACGTTTACTCCGTTCAGCCTTTTATATCTGCATTATTCGTTAGGCCTACTAGGTTGGCTATTTAAATCCAAAATCATTAAATTTGTATTAACATAATAAACTTTACAATACTACAATACTAACATATAATTTGGCGGATTTATCGGAGCAACAGTATTTTGTACAAATACAAATACTCGGTTTTCCTCTCTTTTGCTTTCTATGTTGAATAAATTATTCTTTCACATGATACTAAAATAGTCTTTATTTTGGCGACAACCTTCAAAGAACAGGCAGCCACGTAACTCGCACAGGTGGTGTTATCCACGTATGTGGTAACTACATTTAACTGAGACCTGAGTGGTTGAAATTAGTAAAAAAAGATAGAAACCTTATTACCCACTAATAACTTCGCGTTGTTATACTTTTCATTAGTCTTTAAAGCGCATCTTGTTGTAATATCACTTAATTATTACATACGCAAACGAACAAAACGAAATCCATTGAAATAGATGTAAACTACAATTCCCAAGTGCTGCCATGGAGCTGCGCTTTTAATTTTTATCCTGGTCGTAGTGCAACAATTTACCTGCGTAAAGAATTATTCTTATCAGCAATCAATTAATGAGCTAGCTACATTTATATGTCCCATGGCAACAGTTTGATTTATTAAGGAGCTGTGGTATTAATTAATTTTAAAGTCATGAACTTTGTTTTACAAATACAGTGAAAATAAAATACCTCTGCAGACAAAAGGTAATACCGGAACTAAAGAGAAGTAAGTGTTTCCACTCATACCAGACGGAATACATGTTTGCTTAATTTCAAAATGGCGGACCAAGAGGAGGCAGTAAGAGAGTTTGTTGCCGTTACCGATGTAGACGAGGAAAGGGCCCGTTTCTTTTTAGAGTCCGCTGGTTGGAATTTACAGGTACTATGTGTGTTAATTGTGGGGCCTTAAAATAAGTGACCGTCATACAGGTACCAAAGACATTTGAAGGGCCGGAGCCTTAACATGTCTTCTAGCTCGCTAACGTTAGCTGTCTGTTTCCATCGCCAACACTGTCAAAAACAGGCTAATGATGACTGATTTGTACATTTGGATAGCTGACAGCGGCTGGAACGCTACTACAATGAAAGTCCGATTTTTCTACAGTCGGCTATTGACTCCCCTGTTTAGGCTTTGCCATCTCTCACGTGGCTGTCTAGCTGTATATGTGGCTAGTTAGACATCTAGCCAATTCATTATTTTAACACCAATCCTTAGCTCGTCACTGATACTTCTAGCTCATTGGCTAGCTTACTAGCTAGGGCACTGTGTCCATAAAACTCAATCAGCGTTACTAAATGAAAACGAAACATCCAGTAACTAGCTAACGCAACTAGTAACGGCTCTCCCAGTTACCCGAAGCAGGTGTTGTTTCACATAAATCTACTTAGTAAACGTTAGAATCTCTCTTTTGCTGGTTTGTGTCGACTTGAGCTTGCTGGTGTGTCTAGCTAATTAACTATCATAGCCAAAGACATTACACAGTAATTTGTTGATGTAAGCGACCTTGATTACCAGTTTATAATATCGTGATTTGAATAATTATTCAAGTATACCTGTAGTTTGTCATTGTTATACCGTTAATTAGAAGGGTTAATGGCATTACTATTTGACCAAAACTAAAGCGCTTTCGAACACTCAGCGACTCTTGTTTTAACGTCACTGATTTTTTCAGGGATCGTGGTCACCTCACAATCTCACCCTCACAATTGTATGACCCATTGTTTGTAAAGGAAGTATGTACACCACGAAAATGGCGTAATTTGTTTAATAACGTCAACTTCAACTACTGTTCCTTCCCAGCTTGCTTTGGCCAGTTTCTATGAAGATGGGGTAGAAGATGACATTGTGACTCTGCCCCAGCCAGATGGTGGCGCTGTTTCTCGTGCCACAGGACCCAGGTGCACTATCACAGCTTCAAATATATAAACAGTACCAGGGAAGTAATAAATTGTAGGAGTAGAGTCCTTGCATCACTTGTGTTATTTTAAAATGCAAAATGACTGGAAGTAGAACATTGGCATTTTACTAATTTTACTAATTTCTAATCTGCTGTTCGTGTTTAACCTTTTCTATACTTTGCTTGGTAGTGAGCACCGAGTAACTTCCTTCAGAGATCTGATGCACGAGGAGGAGGAGGAGAGCGATGAGGAAGAAGGGCAGAGGTTAGTCACACAAATACGGCTGACAATAATGAACTCGGATGATCAGTTTCCTTTCACATTGGCTCACCCTTGCCACACCTTTTAGCTGCAGCACAGTGCTGAGCCATGGAGTTACCATTAAAATATTTGTAAATGTTTGTGAAAATACAGTACCATGAAAAAGTTCTTACCCTCTGATTATCAGCATTTTTCAATTTGCTCAGATCACTTCATAGTTGTACATACAAGGGAGTCTAAGGGAAAGATGACACCAAAGTTTGGCCTGCAAAGTAATCAAATAGGCAACCTTCAGGTGTTAAAATGCAATCCAAGTAATTTTGAGTGCTAACTAATAACTACAGGAAGCCATTGGCTGGAGTTATTGCTGCTAAAGATGATGTAACCAGTTTCTGAGTTACTTTTATGTATGTGTGTATAAAAACTGATTACATGGGGCTCCCAGTCAGTAAAGGAGCTGACTGAATCCTATGCGCTGGAGTTCGCGTGTTTAATGTCATTATCAGAATGTTCCAGCAGCAGTAAACATTGGCTGGGTTGTGTTAAATCACCAGGGCTTCTCTTGGCTCATTGCTAACGTGTATCTGTTACTGGCATCCCGGGCACCTGCAGGCTTGCAGCCCCATCGGAGGGGGGGGGGCGTCTCTGTGATTGGTACTCCAGCACTCGTGCGAGCTTTGTAGCCTTCAGTGTGAAAAATAAACAAGTAGCTCCAAGCTCCGTGTGGGTGTGTGTGGTGGTGGGAGTCAGAGCAAGAGGCCGAGATGTATTGTCATATTGGTGATTCCATATTGGAGGAAGAAAAATGATGTAAACGTACTACTTTTTATATCATTTTTAAAAAGATGTACATTTATACCCAATATTTTAAATTTAATTTGAATGGAACAAATCCTTGAAAGTAAGCAGAGGAAATACCCCTGTGGTGCTCACTCTGCCCTGCAAACCGTCTGCTTCTAGGTTTTATGCTGGAGGTTCAGAGCGCAGTGGGCAGCAAATTGTGGGCCCTCCTAAGAAGAAAAACTCCAACGAGGTAGTAGAGGACCTGTTCAAAGGCGCCAAAGAGCATGGAGCTGTTCCTGTGGACAGAGCGGGCAGGGGCCTCGGTGAGCCCAGCCGGCCGCAGGTACAGAGGGCTGCTTAGAATCCACTAACAATGTCTAAGATTGGACATGGGTTTTCTCTTTTTCATAACAGCATATAAGCTGTTTATGCAAATGCAGTGTGTTATTTATTAAGAGTCTGATAAAATGTATGGTATTGACCCAACCCGACATTCCCGGCTTTTGATGACGTTGTGACGGGGTGAAGTCTCTTGAGCGTTGCTGAAGGACTGACCAAGTAAACGGTTTTGCTGAATGGGCTTCCAGGCGGTCGTCTTACTTTTCCCCTGATAATTCCAGGCTGGTGCCTGATTGTGCCTTTTCTTTCCCACTGGGTGTCTAGCCTTTCATGGGAGGAGGTTACCGACTGGGAGCAGCTCCAGAAGAACAGTCTGCATACGTGGCTGGAGCCAGACGGCCTTCTGACGGCACACAGGACGTGAGTGCTTCTCATTTATTTCAAAGTTTAATTAAAAAAAGTTCTGATGACTTAGCTGATGTCTTACAGTCTCTGCAGGACATCAGTGTGCATTTCTTATTAATTGATTAAGATATCGGTGAAATAAGTATTGGTGGAGAAAGCTATCTGGGGTATCTGGACATGGTATCTAAAAAGATTCATGGTAATATCAGTGCCGTAATACTATAAATTCACTGTTGACAAACAGACTTTCAGTGTGGCGTTGTGTAAAGTGTCATTTAAAGGTGACAGTTTTAGCACTTAGTGCTGCTACTTAGTGTTAGGAAGTCACATATCGGGTCAAACACTAGATTATATTTTTCTGTATCTTCAGGCATATATTGTAAGCTCTTTTTAGAATAGAGCACTTACGATGATATGCTATTAGAAATGACCGTATGATTTGTTGCAGTGCCTTTATGAATCCATAAAGGCAGGAGCTAAAGGATTTATCTAACCTATCGTAGTATATCCTGGTAAAAATGTTTTATTGCTGATACAATTATGATTTTTTTATTCAAAGCCTATTGGTCCTAATTTATCTGTAAATTTGTAAATCCCAAATTGAGTCGACGGGAGTGCGGTAATTAATCGGCGGAGAGTAAGTGTGACTCAGAACATTTCACTTCCGGTCGCATGAGGGCGCAGGACTCCTCTGCAGCTTAAAGGTGATTGATTCAGTTATCAAAGAAGAATTCATTTGATATCATTTTAACGCTGCTCGTCTAATTCTTTCTTGAGGACGATGTATGAAAAGCATGTGGTTCCTGCTTTTTGCTTTTTGGTATCGTGTGTGTTTTGAATGTCACTTCGCATTCCTCTGTCAGATAAAGCAGTGGACTTAGGGAGGATCTGTCACAATTGCTTTTCAAATGATATAGGATCAGTAAAAAAAAAGTGTGCCTGAAAGCTTTGGGTGGATAAAACTGGAATCATTATCCATTTATCCATCAAGACAATTCTATAAATACAGTCTTAAGTAGCGATTTTTCTCTGCCTGCTGTGAAAGGTTTTCTCTGGATGTTAAGTGGACCGATTTGATGTTGACCTTTGCCATGGAGACAGGTGCATGTGGTGCTGAAGTTGTGGAAGACCGGGTTCAGCCTGGACGACGGGGATCTCCGCAACTACTCGGACCCCAGCAACGCCATTTTTCTGGAGTCCATCCGCAGAGGGTGAGGGAAAGAATTGGGAGCACAGCTGAACTGTGGCCCCTCACATCATGCCTCTGAATTTGTTCGCCGAGTAGTTGCAGAACTGAGTTTTTATCTAAATAAATGTCTTTAGAGAAATATGCGTGCATCGTAAAATGCTTAGAAGTCTCTCTCGCCACCTTCCGTCCCCGTCCCCGTCCCTGTCTCCAGCGAGATCCCCCTAGAGCTGCGACAGCGGTCCAGGGGTGGGCAGGTCAATCTGGATATGGAGGACCACAGGGATGAAGATTTCTCCAAATCCAAGACAGTCTTCAAGGCCTTTGCGGGGGAGGGTCAAAAACTGGGCAGGTGAGGAGCAGCTGGAGAGCGAAAAGCTGTGGGCGTGGCCTTTCATTGTTTATGCTAATACTTACGATGAGTCTGCGAATGAAAAGGTCCAGATTCAAACCAGTGAATGTCTACCATACCACTTCTGGTTTTGCTTATGGTATTCCAGAGTAAGCTATTTTTTAGGGGCGTAATGTTGCGTTGAATCAGTTCAACCAAGTCTCAGTAAAAGGAAGTGAGTAATGGTTATGAAATACAGTGCTCTGCACATGTTTAAAAAAACCTGCTGCATAATTAATTATCTAGAGTATAGTACATATGCTCCAGTTGGCAGATTTGGTTAAATTAATCTTTCAGATTTTATTGGTGGCAAAAACGTATTAAAGAATACATTGGGTGTAAAGAGAAAATAACTATGCATGTGTGTCTACTCTGTATTCAGTTTATTAATCTTGATAATAGTTTTTTCTGACTATTTACATTGCTTAAGATATCATGACCATGATCTTGTGATTAGTTTGAAATGTAGCAACACATCATATCCAGAATTGGTGAGATTTGACTATTTATCTCTGATCAGGCTAATCTTCAAATAATCTAAAATACTAAATAAAGTGTAATGAATCTATGCTCATACCAGTATTGGATGTCTACTGTAAGGGTATTTTATTTGGTACATATGAAGCATTGTTGAAAGCCTTATAGCACACAATGATGGAACTAACTGAGGCTGGAACTGTGAACTTGAGCATTTGCATAGCCTTAGTTCATCCACTGATTGTGCTGTATTCGCATGGAGGGTGGTGGACTTTCTGTCATCATCCTCTTTCACGTAAAATGTCTTTACAAAGTCTTTTGTTGCCGGTTTCATGTACGCGATAGTGCTTGTACATTGATAAACCTAAATATTTCTATCAAGCACATATCAGGTGAGTCTGGTTTCATTTGTGTTTCAAATTGATATAAAAGCAAGCTACCCAACCAAACCCAATGTTTTAAAGTGTTGTAATAGGATCAACAACAAACATTTAACTACTTTTTTTTTAACACATACAAAAGCTAGCTGGCCTTAAGTGAGGTCATGAATGTGTCATGAAGCAGGTGTCAGTGAAAAACCGCCCATAGTAAGAGAACTGGTATTGTCAAGAGATCGCTGCAGCTGAGACTGAAAACTGTGAATGAGTCTTAAGAGTACAAAAAGTTTAAGTTGGTCACTCTGTGCGGTCTTCCTCCCACAGTGCAACTCCAGAGGTGGTGTCAGCCCCCCGGAATGTGGTGGAAAAGCAGGACCAGGCAGTCGGCGAGGCCCAAGCCAGCGCCTCTGTGGCCTTGGACACTTCACAACCAGTGACCAACATTCAGATCCGGCTGGCTGACGGGGGTCGGCTGGTGCAGAAGTTCAATCATACCCACAGGTACCGCCGTCCCCGTGCCGGTCTGCCCGCCGTCTTATCGTTCAGTCCTCGGAATTGGGACCATTTGCACAACCAATCAGCTTGGCTGCTTTGGTCGTGAAGTCACCTCTGTCCAATCAGCGCTTGCGCTCAACAGCGTCCATCAGCTGCACCTCATTTTATTTAATATTTCTTATTAAAAATGGTCGCGTTTGAGCCACAAAGCAAGGAAGGACGTGCAGAACGCGTGAGCGATAAAGGGTGTTTCTTGTCAATGCAGGAATCGATAATGGGGTTAACGTCCATCCTCTTGTCTCCCTCTGTCCTGCCCCGCGCTCCAAGGGTGTCGGATGTGCGTCAGTTTGTGGTCCAAGCGCGTCCGGCCACGGCGGTGACGGAGTTCGTGCTGATGACAACTTTTCCCAACAAGGAGCTGACGGACGAGGCCCAGACGCTGCGGGATGCCAACCTGCTGAACGCTGTCATCGTGCAGCGGCTAAAGTGACAGTGCCTTGTCTTTGGCCGAGTCAAAGCTCAGCTTCCAATCCCTCGTGGGACACAGACTTAAGGGTTTACTCGTGTTCTGTTTTCTTTAGCACTGTCACCGTTTTCCCTCCAAGTTAGTGGACACCCTTTTTTTTTTTTTTTTTTTTTTTTGGGAAAGAGCGGTGGTTACCGGGTGGCAATGTCTTGTTAGCTGCAGTGGCTAAGGAGGGGAGGGGAAACAAAGGGTTAATGTCTTAACAGTAAATGGGTTTAAAGTAGTGAGTGAAACAAAGATAAACCTTTTTTTTTTTTTTAGAGAGAGAGCAACGAGTACCTTTACCTCAAAGTAAATTTAGCAGTTTACAGCACTCTCAGTCCTTCACCTCCGATGTGCTCCCTGCACCACTTTGACTCCTGTGCCCCATGGATTCGAATGCAGAAAGCCTGAAAAATGAAGTCATCGGTTCACAAAGAGTAACGAAAAATGCCCAGGAAGACCAAACTGTTTCTAATAATGATCTCCCGTTGAAAGGGTTGTAAACGCTAATACTAACCAAGTGGGATACTGTGCTGTAACCTTGGTTTTTCATCTGTTCCCTCAAGAACTGAGCAGTTTTTGAGTTGTTACATTACTGTTTTTATTAAGCTAATTTATGCCATAAATGCATCTATTGCCCTATTCACCCCGTGAAGCTTGGACGGGGGTTCCGTTTGGACCTCTGGAAATCGATTAAAATCCGATTTTGTCTGATGAATGCATTGTTATTTCGGTGAAGTTTCAAGATGGCAGTGTTTACGTTGGTTAGATGCTGTTTCCACTTGCGTAACAAGCAATGTTTTTCACTGTTGTTCACAACAAAGATCACATGTTGTAGATCATGTACCGTAAACCAACCATACCAATCATTTTGTAAAACACTTCACACACAGCTAAATGTTCAGCAGAGTTTTTATAGTGAAAAAGATTACATGCCCATTAACCCCAAGCAAACTTCAGCTGCGCGAATCAAAATTGTTTCAACTAGTAATTTAAGAGGCATTTTTAGCATAAAAGCTCACAGAAGGCGTCGGGTTCTTGACCTTGCTATCTAGGAGAGCTAGTGCTGGAGGCCATCCTAAGGGGCCTGTGTCCACCTTGCCTTTGTCACCCATGGCGCTTCTAGTGGCGGAGGCAAGACAATGAGCTTGCAGCTGTTACATTTTAAACATATTTGATAACTAAAGTGGTCAAATCCTCTTAAAACGACTTAAAACGATAAGATGACTGGCATCTTAGTCAGTTCTTCCAAGCTTTTGGTAAGGGAAAGCATTTTCGTGGCTTTCGAGAACACATAATCAGTAGGCTACATAATTACGCCCAGCAGGTACAGTACTCTCTTAAAAAAAAAAAAAAGCAGGAAGATGTCAAATCTAAATAAATATCCATGTAAATATATGCAGTTCTTCTACTTTGAATTTACAGTATTATGCTAAAAACTAATGGGGAAAATGGGGGATGTGAGTTATTACACGTTATGTGACACTATGTGCAGTGCTTAGAATATTTTAAGTCAAAAAGGTTGCGCAAGAATTCAAGAGTTTAATTTATCAAGTTAAGCGATGAGATTTGTATCAGTTGAATTTGGCGAAACAACATATTTGCAGTATTTGGCGTACTACACATTTTACGAATTTTATTTATTGTAACAGATCTGTAAACCAATGAAGTGCACGCCTCATTTTTTCACCATCTACTCACTACCAGAGAAGTACTGACTCCAGTTCCTCAAAGTAAGTGACCGGAGAATGGCCGGGACCTCGTCGGATACGTTGCTTGCAAATGTTTCGAATAACATTACTTTTGAGGCCAGTGATGGGGACGTTTCTAATGTAAGATCTAGAGTTTTTACTTGATATTTCCATTAATTATGTATTTAACTATTGTGGATTAACCGTTGTTGACTTGCGTGTATCGCTGTAATATCAGTTTAATTACTTTAATTACTTAATATATATATAACTGGATCAGAGAATGTTTATTACCAAACACAGAATTGCCTGAATAAATATAAACATTACGCTATTAATATTCAAATGAGGGCGGTCTTTTCTGTAGATGAAGTGACATGTTCTGTTTAAATTAATTCCATATTTCAGTTACCATTCAGTAGAGGAACGTTAGTAAAATAAAAAAGTTTCTCCCTGATATATTTCTCTTAGTCTTAAACTATGTAAATGCGTTGTGATTCGCCCGGGTTAAGACTGCTTGCTATGAAAAACAAATAAAATATAATACATATACAAACGTATATAACTTATATTTACGTAATGTACGCACAACCTAATAATAGATTATACATTGCGGTTGAATATCTTGCTCAGTGGATTAGCAACAGTGTAACATTCGTTGATACACGGACTGCCCAAAATGTTGTTCTTCTAACTACTTCAAAAGCTACTTCAGAAGACCATTTTACCAAACTGAAGTATCACGCAAAATCGCTATGACAATGAGAAATGTCTAAACCACTTGATCCTCTTCCTATATCTCCTGTCCTATAAGTTGCTTTTCTAATTGTGATTTTCATCCCAATAATACATGTACTTTGCATTAATTCCCTGTCCCCCCATCCTCATAGAAGCAGAAAGGGATACCTCTGCCCAGGAAGATATGTTATGCAGTGGGTGGTGCACCCTATCAGATGACAGCCAACGCCAAGGGCTTCTTTATGCAGATTTTCCTACTGGATGTTGTACAGGTGAATGATAATAAACACTAAATCTAAACAGTTAATCAACATGAAACATAGGGTTTGCCTTCAAACTGAAATTCAGAGCATATAAGGGCATTCAGTTTGCCAGATCATTAATTCAGTATTTAAACGAGCGCTATTATCTTTCGGTCAATCGTAAAAATGAAAAGCAGCCTAGATGCAACCTGGAACGAACAAACAAGGAAGTCTGTCATTTGTCTTGCAATGGAAAGTTGAGCTTCTGTAACTCCCAGTGCAGCTCAGATTCCTCAATTAGTTCACCCGTGGTTCATCGGTAGGAATACCAGGTACTGAGATACGAATTAACATGGTTTTTTTAAGGTTGTTCGAACAAATGGCTGGTTTTGTTCATTTGAATTCTCATTCCACGGCTTGATATGACCAAATTGGAAGTTCCTATTTGAGCTTTCCTGATTTGTTCTCGACCGAGCCGCAGCCTGACCCCCATAAGCTGGATTCTGACGGTTCAAATCCAGCTCACGCCATTCGCAGAACGGGACGGCACAGCGGCAGTGCAAAATTGGCCGAGTGCCGTCCAGATGGAAATCGGCATGGCTTCTCTGGGCTTGTTGCTTACCAGGGTTTCTATTCGACTACCAGAAAGATTTAACCTGTATCAGATCCCGCACGGATGCTCAGCACTGTGCCATAATAGTGACTAATTACGGTTCACTTTGTGCATGTCTGGGGCTAATGTGTAGAATGTGTTTGTTTCATTTACAAACCCTGTTAATGTCAGACCAACCCCTCCTTTTGCTGTCCAGATGGGTGCATTCTACGTCTCCCTTATTCTCTTCCTTGGCCGGGCCTGGGATGCGATTAGTGACCCTCTGGTGGGGTACGCTGTTAGCAAGAGTGGCAGAACTCGCATGGGCAAACTCATCCCCTGGTGAGTGACAGCTTCTGCGCTTTTGACTTCCTCTGTCCACGTTTGCCCTGCTCTTGTGTTGTCGTCACCCTGTTACCAAAACTGCCGATCTTTATTTACTGTACCAAATTGGTATGAATTAAATTTTTGAAAGACCAGAGCTGTATTTTACAGAGATATATAAAACTAAACTAGTTCAAATGCTTTTGAAATACAGGGTAAATATGCTGATTTATCAATGCCACATTGAAATATTTTCTACCTAAATGTGCACAGTCTTTGTGCATTTACATAGACCTACGTGAGGACGGCTGACATTATACTGACATTGCCTTTCAGTGTTAATTAAGCTGCTGTTGGATTTGTCTTCCAATCCCAGGATAGTGTTCGCCACTCCTTTTGGGGTCCTCTCCTACATCATGCTGTGGTACACGCCTCGGGACACCATGTCTCCAGCCTTCAGCTTCACCTGGTATTTCAGCATGAGCTGTCTCTTCGACACTTTCATGAGTGTAAGGCGGTCGTTGTCCATGACCTCATCGTTTTCTGCTCCCTCTGTTCGTTTTCAGGGCGCCCGTTTTTCACCCTTCATATGTCCTGCTCACCACGAAAGTGATGAGCTTGTTGATGAATGATACACTCAAGTCTGACATCATAAGTGCATGTTTGATGCATAGCTAGAAGGTCTTAATAGAGAAGCCCTTACAGAGCTAGTTAAGTTTAAGTCTGCTGATAGCTTTCTCTGTTACCATGCATGGCTGTCACTAAGGGCTTGTCATGTCATACATTAGCAGAGGGGTTTTTTAGGCTCTACAATACTGTTGTTTTATGACAAAAGGGAACATGATTATACCAACATGTCCTTCTTTCTGTTGAAATGATGATAAAATGTGGAAAGCTAAAGTGAAAACCGTGTAAAATTGCATGAGATGTGAAGTGCTACGTGGGCGCTGTATAGCTCAGCATAAGAGCTGTGAAGAGAGGTTTAAGGGGCTGTGTTGGTACATGAGATATACAGTGTGGAGATGAGTCCGCTCTTGGCAGCCGACCATCTGTTTGCTAAGGCACTGCTTAACAAGATTCTGTAGTCTCGTACAGAAAACCGGAATCAGACCACTTTGTGCGATCGTTTGGCTCTCTTCATAACAATAATAGGGGCAGTTGGCGTCTAATCCGGTAGTTTTGATGAATGGTGGTGACTGTGAAAAGGCCTGTGCTTTTGAGAGTGACTAAGAAGTACACATTTAAAATCTCCAATTTCTAAAATAGGGTTTGGAAAGTTTGTCATTGCCTCCATAGCATGGTAACAATATTCTTAGTCCTAATAGCTAAAATCAGTTATTTATGGGAATAAATAGCAATGGTCAAGTCAACCTTGACAATTATTGTATCATATAATTTGTTTAAATAGCCAGTTTTGTTCCTGAAACAGTCCTCACCACTTTTATGTTGATTTCGATAGTTTAAAGAGTTAATTCTCTGATGTCTACACTGGACAAGCTATTTAATTTGGCCAGATAGTATTACTTTTATTGACAGTTATTTTAACCGGTATTTACCATTTGAGACACATCAAAGACATGCTTTTTTGCTTAGTCAGACTGGCCTCTGGCTCAGTACAAATAAGTTCCAGTTTTGTAGGACAGCTATGGACAGGACACACGGAATACAGAAATTTTAACAGCCGTTTGCGATTTAGTCTGCCGTTGCCCCCTGATTTCAGGGTATTTCTTAGATTCTGTTTCCCAATACATGTTCTGTTTTGCTGAATGCGCTATCAACATAGCATTGGCCTATATGTTAAACTTATGGCAACCATTTTTCCTGGTTTATATTTAAGACGTGGCGACATTTCTCAAGAGAGGAACAAGTGTGAAACTACTGTGTTGGTAGCGTAATAGCTTGTGGTTCAGCGAAAGTCTAGAAAGATGGTTTCCCACGTACATCCACAATTCCATTCTCTCAATGGTTTTTATCATTGGTTACCATATAATGTGCTCTGTGTTACACAGTGTTATTGCAAATTTGTTATTTTTCTGTCCACAGTGTTACCACGTTCCTTATTCATCCCTCAACATGTTCTTGGGCGGAAATCAGAAAGACAGAGACTCAGCCACAGGCTATAGTAAGATAAGAAACAGTTTCCTCTTCCTGTTTGAGTCTGTTATAACTTCTGTTATAACTTCTAGGATCTGTGCCCGAGTGAACGATATCAGTTCAGTAAGATGGTTCACAGTTTAGCACAAAACCGTTTTACCTGCTGTAGCGGAGATACCGCCTGTACACGGTATAGCGTCGTATTGTTGAATTTAGTGTTTTTACGGAAGGTATGCGCTGCCCTCTTTCCCTGACAGGAATGGGAGTGGAAGTGTTTGCAACCCTGGCTGGAGCCGCTATTCAGGGTCAGATTGTGGGAATTTACCATGCACAGAAGGCCCAAGCTTGCATCCAGTTTAACCACAGCGATCATGTTCCACGAAATCTCACTTTGTCTCTCGGCGACACCCTCCAGGATACGGTGAGACCCTTGTGCCGCCCCTAACTCGGAACCTACAGCCTACCAATCCACTGAAAAATCCTCTCACCCAAAAAGGTTTTTATTTGATTACAATAACGCCAGTTATAGTTCTCCCGATATGGCGACAGTTCAGACCAGAGTGTTAGAAGAAACCTTTTTCATGGTTTAGTGGCTACTGGCCGGGCCCTTCTCAGGACTGAGAATCTGGCCGTGCCAGTGGGAGGGCGTCCCAAGCTTAAGTTCTACCTGACCTCTAGCACCTGCTCCCTGGATCTATTCCCGGAGCAGGCGCTGACCCGGTTCCTGAGTCATGCCTGTAAATGCTCTCACTTTCTGTTCCACGGTTCTGCATCACAGACATTGGGATTTTAATAACATCTGCTCGCTGGTTATTGGCTTCAGTTACGTGACTCATCCCTGCGCCTACGTGAGTGTTTGGCGACTTAGTCTATATCACCTGGTTTCACAGAGCATGACAGTCAGAGTAAAAGCTGCTTTCACAACAAGCTAGTTACATAAGTGAATTCTCTAGAACAGCAAAGGGTGTAAGACTACGTAAATTGTTCTAAATGTGCTTAGTAGGACATGCATTATTAAAAAGTGGAACAACACCTCTGGGCGGTTTGCAGCATGACTGCGCCGCAATCTGCAGCAACTGTGTGATGCCATTGGCCCAGCATGGAAAATTGTCCCTGTGGAACTTTTCCGAGAACTTTTAGGTTGTCATGCACGGTAAATCTATCTGCAAACATATAATTTCTCTTGCCGAAGTGGGAACATGTTCCAGTTCAAGCCTAGCGGTTGATATGGTAGTAGGTAGAAAGAGTAGTGCTCTCAACCTAATCCCCTCTTGCTTGTCACTCTCTGCGGTTCAAGCAATTCATCTTTTAGTATTCTGTTTTCTATAGAAGTATTACTAACAATTTGATGTAAATCGGCAAATTTAAACAGCCTTGAGTGAGTGCCTGTAAACCTAGAGGACTTCCACTGAACTTCCTGCCAAACTTCGCTCTCTTCCGTACGGGATAACGTCAAGAGTGATTTGTTGACCTAGGTCTAGCAAATTCTGTCTTACAAAGGAAAAATCCAAGTAATAGGAATGTGTCGTTCTTTAAGTATTTGTGGGCTCCCAGTAACAATTTTATTATTATTCACGATAGTAATAGTCCTCCCTTACTTGGCATCCTTGTGTGTGAAACGCCAGGTGAAGTGGTCCTTATCAATGAGAAATAATTCCAAAATAATAAGATTTGGGTTGGTCTTGAGAATAAGAAAACACATTTCTTGTTGCCACAAAGACCGATGCTCTGTTCAAAGGACTCTTTGCACCAAGTTCTTGTAGCTTAGGGCTATACGTCAGTTTGTCTCAAACAGTTCCATATGTTAAGTTCTTTCTGATCCTGCTGGGCCAGCTGTTTTTGCAGTTCTGTGTGGCAATAAAGACAAGATAAAAGAAGATTGACGAATACTCCCTACCCTGCACTCACAGCAGCTGTAAAAAATAACTACACAGTTCTGCAAGATCTCTCCCCCCTCAATAACAAGAAATTGAGGAAGGTGACTGCCAGCTGTAATCTAAACCCAAGCCTTGCACGGGAGTGTATTAGTTGCAGCATTGTCTCCCTCTTTTGGGGTTGCTTATTGCAACAGGAGCATTTTAAAGCGTAATTGTGTTCTTTATTTTATCATTCTGTCTAATGTTGTCACATCTACACCCCACACTTCCTCAGTCTGCTACCAGAGATCAACATCCCCTGAGTACGAATTGCTTCACCCTTCCTCAGCGTTGTGTCCTATTATTCAATTAACATTCCACAACACCATGTGTACTTGTTCATCCTGTCCTCTTCCTCATTGGTTCAGAATCTCCAACACTGGTATCCTGCTTCCCTCTCCACTGCATTAAAAACCCCTCAGTGACTTCCATTCAGCACTCAGTCTTGTCTATCTTGCAGTAGCGGTTCTGAGTGCTACACCCTTGGGGCTTGTGGTTTCCCAGCATTGAGCATTTTCCCTGCTTAATTGACCATTTCTTCTGGGCTTGCCCTTCCACTGTTTGCCCGTTTATCAACCCTTTGCTTCCCTCATTGACTGCGACTCACAGACTTCCTTGGACACTCTTGTTTGCTGGCTTCGACCCCCTGCCTGTTTCCAGGTTTTGTGCACCTCTGCACTTGGGTTCCTCTTCCCTGTCAGTCCTCCTGTGACAAATGTCATACTCGCCTTGTCTTTGTCTTTGTATTTAGTCTGGTTGGTAAGTTGAACTCGTTAAGAGTTTGACTTTTGTGGACATTAATGTTTTCATATGTTGCCTGTTGCTGCTCATTAGGCTCAAAAAAACGGCGCCTGATACTAAATGGACAGCTTTGCTAGTTAATATTACTGAAGCAGACGGACCCGACTGTTTCAGTGTTGGCTACTCTTCAAGTCGTTTAGCAGGATTGTTTTCACCCGTGTCATGTGATGTTCTGTGTTGTGCCTGCGGCGACTCCAGAGGAGGGCTTACCTGGTCGCTGCCTCGATCATGGGGACGCTCTACTTCCTGTGCTCCCTCGTCCTGTTCCTGGGGGTGAAGGAGCAGTTGGGTAAGTTTGGCCAGAGACAAATCAGTCACCCTCTCTATTTCACTCCGCGAGAGGTTCTGTGCCCAACAGAGGGGAGGCGCGTCTTTCTTGGCGGCACTTCCGGCTTGCAGGTGCCTGAAGCCCACAGGAGAATCTGGCTTTTGAGGCGCTGCCGCTCTACCGTAGCTGTGTCACCCCGGTCATGCTCTGCTGTTGATATGTTCTGGGTTAGAACCTGCAAATTCTGGAGAGCTCCATCTGCACTTGGATGAGTGCTAAGAGATATTTTCCAAGTTTAAGACGCTACTTTTGAAAGAAAATGTAATATAATAAAATCTTCACGTTGATTATATTCCCCTTCGTAGCTCCCCTCAGCACCCTGAACAGAATTCAGATGCCGTACCTAACTGGCATGAAGATGGTGGTGAAACACAGGCCGTATGTGTGGCTTGTGTCTGGGTTCCTCTTCTCCTCGTTAGCGTTCCAGGTTGGTGTCCAGAGGCTCTGTATGCTTAAAACGGTGTCACCTGAACTTGAAATCTCAGTGGGGTGTGGCTCAAAGAGCGGTGATGAGATGTTGCTTGTCCATCAATGTCACAATAAGCTAACCCCTTTTTGTATTTTTTTGTGCTGCCTTAACTGTAGATGGCCCAGGGAAACTTTGCCTTGTTCTGTACTCATGCAGCTCGCCTGGGGGCCTACTTCCAACACCTTGTCCTTATCCTGCTGGTGAGTAATGAGCGATTTGGCCTCGCTGATCCAATGTTTCACTTTTCGGCACAAAAAATGACTAATGCTCAGTGGCTGTGTATATGTAAAGTCCTCCCACTCCTTTCTCTGTGTGCAGCTGGCTTCTACCTTGTCCATTCCGATATGGCAGACACTCCTTGTCAGATTTGGAAAAAGGACTACTCTGTTCATTGGGCTGGCAGTGAGTTTGTAACGAACTAAAACATCTCCCGTTGTGGCTCTTGCACCACATTACTATAGTGATGGCACAGTCATCGACATAGTTGTAAAATCTTTTTGAGTATTTCGTGTTGTAAAATTTCCCCCCTGGGGGATCGGTACAGTCCTACTACTACATGAAGAGTTGCAAAGGTTTCACTTAATCATTTCCATGCTGCTTTATATTTTATATACTTGACAATTTTAACAGATCTTCTACCAAAATATTATGTGTACCTTTGGGACCTTGAGTGAACAAATAACGCAAAACATTTTGATACTTATTTCATTATTTATGCAACACCGAGCTCTCCTGTGTTGGGAAAAGTAATCACCCACTTCCACTCATCTGGGTACTGATTATTGATTGGTCTCTGCACTGTAGTTTAAATGCATACTATTTCAATGGTTTTGCTCTGTCTGTATACCACTACAATCTACAAAACTATCCAATTTGAGAAGAATGTAGAAAATCAGGAAGGAGGAAATTGCTTATTCAGTGTTGTATGTTCAACTAATTTTGTTTATGTGACATCTTGACTGGTTTGGATTCTTTTGAAATGACTTGGAAACCCTAATTTGTATGTGCCATTTAACTTGCTTTTAGTAAAAATCCCATGCCGCGGGGGAATTTATTCCATGTATTCAATTATTGAAACCATCTTTAATTGCAAATACTGAAAGTAACAAACGGCACTGACAAGAATAACTCAGACTCGTGTTCTCTTCAATGAGTAAAAAGTCTACTAATCATTCGTATTACCACAGTGGTGAATCACTCGTGCACGTTTCTGCCCCTCAGTATAGTACCGATCCCATCTAATTTATTTAAAGCCATCACTCTCCTCTTCCTGTATCCTGTAGATGTATGTTCCAGCTCTGATTGTCATTGCCTCTGTGCAGAGCAGCCTGCCGGTCTACATTCTCATGTCCATCCTGGCGGGATCCAGCCTAGCTGCTCTTTATCTACTGCCCTGGTGAGCCAGCCTCTGCCTGTTGGCACATTCACAGTCAAAGCAGACCGACGGGCCGTTCTTCCTGCTATGATGTCTCGCTGCTAGCAGGATGCAAAACATAAACGGTGTTGGAACAGATTGGGCAATATAGACCACAGTGTGACGACAACCCGATTTCTCTGGGGCATTTCCGGAGAGAGGACAGGATGGGGAGGTGCTATTTCAACAGAGTTTCAGAACATAACGAAGCTCCACGTCTGATGCTCATTTCAGTCAAACCCTTGACTGCTGTGAAACTACTTCCTCACGTTTTCTTACCAGGATGAATTATCTAGGATCGTATAGAGTTGCACACATTTTCCAGTGAGGTATGGACAGTTCATACTACTGATCTTTATTTTTTTTTAAATTGGGTTGGATAAGAGTCTCAGTGCCACAAACGGTAAACACCCAGGCCTTGAGTTCAATGCACCAAACATTACGCCACTTGCTGTTGTGCGTTTGTAAAATGGTAAAACCCTGTAATAATTTGCTCTAGATTAATGCATCGTTAACATTTACAAGTATATTTACTTACTATGTAGGGAACGCTCATGGTAGAGTACACAAGAATACAGCTTGTATCTCTTTTATATTGAGGTCTATCCATGAATTATTTTTTTTTCCAGATTAACAGGCCAAGCAAGTGTGTACACTGATCATAACATTGACCCCTGCTTTGAGTTAAAAATAAATGAGAACATGGGTTGCTGTAACAGCCACGTGTTAAAGGACTCCCTCCCACACAGAGACAACTTCCCTTTTGTAAGGGGCAGAAATGGCTTTGCATACGGTCTGGCACCGGTGTCGACTTAAGCCTTTGCTTTAAGACAGAGCCGAGTGAATTAATTCTGCTGACGTGTTATTAATCACTCAGCAATTTTACACATTTACAATATCACGTTCCTCTGTACCGAGTACCACAGGCTGTTTTGAGCTCACGGCTCAACCTTTAGGTGGCCTTTATGATCCAGTGCTTGGGCTAATTCTTTACACTGTTGCCCCACATTGCTCTTAGGTCCATGCTGCCAGATGTAGTAGATGACTTCAAGGTGAAGAACCCCACTTGCCGGGACTTGGAGCCTATGTTCTATTCATGCTATGTGTTTTTCAACAAGTTTGGAGGAGGCTTGGCCATCGGAATCTCCACCATGGTGCTATAGTAAGTTAAGCTGGGGCAGCTGGGATATTGTGAATCCTGATTGAACCGCAGCATTATTTTTCCTGCCCCGTTCTTTGCTGCAATCAGCAGCGCCAGCATCCGGCACTGATGTGGTAAAATTATTATTATTTTTTTTAAATCCCACATTCTGCACACAGTCTGACGCATTTACAGTAACTTGACTTGTGATACTTATTACAAGCAAACTATCTTGCATTTTCACAAAAGGTAAGGTTCATTTCACTTATTTTTTTAGTTTTCAGTTGAAGTAGTTTAGCTACACCAATAAGCTATTTTTGGTAGGAGGTGAATCTGGAGAAAAGCAAAGCAAAATTGCCATTATTACTAGAAGAGAATGCAGAAATATAGACGTAATGAGAATTGGCGGCATCGCCTCTTCGCCAATATTATTTGATTTGGTGAATTCCTAGGAAGCTCCAGAGTAACCAAATGTGTACTACTGTGCCCTGCAGCTTTGCCGGCTACAAGCCAGGTGCCTGCCACCACAACCCTGGGGTGATCACTGCGCTGCGAGTTCTGTTCGCCCCCGTGCCCATTGCCTTGTTGCTGATAGGAATTCTGTTCTTCTACTTTTACCCCATCAATGAGATACGCCGCCAGCAGATCCAGATGGAGCTGGAGAAGCTCAAGTGAGTCCCGGCTCCCCGGTTTGGAGGCAGAAACTGATTCTTGATCCGTAGAAATGTAGCTCTGGCTTCTCGGGCATCGGAACATCTAGAAAGATGAAGCTGGGCCTCAGTAATATCCCACCAACGTGCAGAACATTTAAGTGTGTTTCATTTTATTAAGAGCTATGGCTTCGAAAAAGAGGGTCTGGGTTTGAGTATTAAAGAAGGGGCTATTC
This sequence comes from Hiodon alosoides, assembly GCA_025775065.1. NCBI lineage: Eukaryota > Metazoa > Chordata > Actinopteri > Hiodontiformes > Hiodontidae > Hiodon > Hiodon alosoides. Next base: position 54,874 of record JAOYSI010066687.1, read on the forward strand.
ATTGAGTTCTCTGCCTGAATTTGTTTACAAAAAACTGACGTGGATCATAAGAATGGTTACTTAAGCTACTCATAGGAAACTCATCAGAACTCAAGCATGAATAGCCGGAATCAGTAAGTCCATCTGGTGTTTCTCTTCCAGGCACACAGTTAAACTTCTTATGCCCAAGTTTTTTAATTGTCAATGTGGTTGAATTGTTTTCGGGTAAGGGCCACACTGGTTTTGAAAAAGGATTTCATTTTCCATTTAATTGAGATGGCTAGCCACAGGGTTTCTTTTGCAGTATCTTACTAGCACACTATGTAAAAATGCGTTCGTGCACTGTGTGGTTAACGCGTCTGTGCCTTGAACCCTGACAGCAAGGAGAACAATGACCTGGATGAAAAAGATGTGCCTCTTCTTAACCTCCCAAAAAATGGAAACTCCATCTAGAAGCTTGTCTCCAGAATCGAGCTATTTACAGTCTACTTTTCTGTTGCGTTGTAATCAATATTATGTTTATGTTTATCCCTGCCTACAATGCAAAGATGTATTGTGTTGAATCATCCTTCAAACAAGAGTTGTCTCATGTAAAAATTTTAAATGATGGATAGTTTACTGGGGACTGGTGATGCCACCAGTTTGAAAAATGACTATTTTGGGCATATATTATTTTGGTCTGTTAATCATTTTTACAATTAAATGGGTTTAGTCTTGTTTTTTTAATACCTTTTATATATTAATGGATACATAATGTGTTGTCACAGAGCAAATAAAATTTGTATTTTCAGACTGTGTAATTCATGCTACAGTGCAATCTAAAAACTAGAACTTTTCATGGTATGTTTTGTTAGTAATTTGTCATAAATACATTACACTTTACCTTCTCTAACAAGCGGCTATATATGCTGTGATTTTTTTTAAATAGTTTTAATCCTCATCCCTTTATTTAAAGCGCGTTATAAAATAATTGAAATGGGCGTCTTATGTAACTTTATGTGTCAATGTACAATTTTCATTCCATACGCTCTACCTCCCACCTGTACAACTGAAATTAGACGAAAGCGCTCTCTAGCGGCTATGTAAGTACAGTATTTAAGTTTTAGGATAGCGGTGGAAGTTGCATGCCCGTCGTAAATGTTTTAATGAAAAAGGAAAGGCGGTTAGATAAGGGAGGGGTTTTCTATTTCAAATGGAAGCAATGTAGAACGAAAACTTGCAAACACCAACTGTTTTGTAAGGTTATAATACACCCAGATCTAGATGGGCAGCTCGGGGCCGCATTCCACCTTATTATGATTTGTTAATTTGAAGTTCTAATTTGGAAATGAAATGCCTTTACCTCGATGTTTCAGGTGCAATGCATAAAAAGTACTACAAAAGAAGTTGAGGTCAGTGGGTAGGAACCGCCGAAAAGTCAACCGGCTTTTTGGCAGTAATTATAGTGGTGCTGACCTAATCACTTGGACGACAGATTGTTACGAGTTAGAAGAACTGAGGATCACTATGGAATTCAATCTTCCGCTCGTTTTTCCGGCATCTGACAACCAATCCCTGCCTTTCACGAACCACGTGATCAGCAGAGCATAGAGAGCCGGGAGCAGCTGCTCTGAGAGAGCAGGATCGTGAAAGAGGTAGACGAAAACGGTCGAAATGGGCGTCGAGGTTGAGACAATTACCCCTGGCGACGGTAAAATAAAATAAATAAATAAAATTAGTGATCGCCAATGGTTTTGTGGTAAACTAATTTTGCAAAGCCTTCTTGTCGACCGCATATAATTTTTTTTTTGTCTTTGCTGATTTAACAGGAAGGACTTTCCCCAAAAAAGGGCAGACGTGTGTGGTGCATTATGTCGGTAAGTTAATTCACTATTTCAGTAGTTACATTTGATAGGAACTTTAAACATTTTTTTCCACTCTGTCAAATATGCCGACGATTAATTAGCGATGCGGTGCATGTTGGTGAAAAAGAATGGGGTTATTTGTTAAAGTAGATACGCATTACGTAGTTCCCTCGCGTTATCTTCTTCAAAGAGGCATCGTGGTAAAATTTGAGAGCATTCATTTGGGGGGGAAAGTATCTGGCTTGGTGAACGTTTATTTTATGAGGTATCTAGCCGTTTGCCACGCTCAAATTATATCCAGCTATAATGTTACCCGTTGTGAATTATTTTGTTGGATAATCTGCCAGACCCTGCTTCACACTAGATCGAACGATATATTATCCACCCACCACATCTACCCAGACGCTGGCGGTGCACATTGAAGGATTATAACTCGTCGCCTGATTTCTTGAACCGATGGGTTGTGGACAGACTAGCGATTAACATGTTTTTAGTCTGCGATTACTTATTTTATTGGATATTTTTTTTTTACTGATTTTAGACAACAGGGGCGCTGTAAAATAGTCTGATGTTTGGTTCTTTTTAAAATGACCGTAATGCAAGCTTTAAATGTATCACATGTAGTTAGTTATTTCGCTAATTGGTAATACAATAGTATTTAACAATTGAGTACTATTTAAATATATTTTAATGTTATATTTTACCACATTCCATTGAGGAAACCCGAAAGTTAATCATTAATTCAACCGACAGTAATCCGGAAATGACTTGATGTCACTATATTCAATGTTTTACGTTCTCGATGACCAAAAGTGGCACTGTACTATTGAAAGTCAGCTATATTCTGCTAGGATACATTGCTTTTTGTAGGCAATCTGATACTAGCGGTGTTGGATGGTACACTTAGGTCTGTTCGTGGCTCGCAAACATTTGATATCTTCGTATTTGGTTTAAACGGCCTGGATGCGTGAAATTACATGGCGCTGCGTTTATTATTTAATTATTAATTATTTACTGACATTCAATATTTTGATATTTTTTTTTGGAACTAGACAAATATTTTTTATAGTCTGATACACTCGTTAGGGACATATACTTGCAGCAATCAATGTGACACTGTCCCCGTGGGTATTTGATTATGTAACGTCGAA
>JAOYSI010066688.1:0-10249 GCA_025775065.1 Hiodon alosoides
TAATATTAACTGTTTAACTTCTGTTTGTTCCTTCATACTGTCTTTCTATATAACACTAATCAGATGTCAAGGCATTTTCTTGGATAAATTAGTAATTTATCAGATTACACAGTTGCCATGTTGTTACTGTGACTTACTGCCAAAACATCCACTACTGGCTACTGGCGTAACGGGGCCCTGGCAGAGAGGCGGCGGTTAGCATAGTTTAGCTCATAGCTGAAAGTGACTCCAAAGAAAAGCCATCAGCTTGTTTAGGAGATTAGATCAGCGCATTCATCACTCCTGCTTTCTCGGACAAGCAAGGATCGCGGGTCGGGAAGGGGCTGCTCCCCCTCAAGGTTTTCAGCATGGCTGCGCATTACATACTTATCTGTCTGGCCAGGCAGACTGATTCCAGCACATTAACTCTCCCACCAACCATGCAGCGGGCCACAGCCGCCCACAGCCAGGCTGTCCTGACCGAGAGGAATGCAATGAGCTGGTGCGGATGGGTGGATAGATAGATGGACGAGAGGATGAGCGGATGGGGAGTGGATGGGTGATTGAGGGGGTTGGGGGTGGATGAGTGGGTGAGACTATAGGAATACTACCATGAAAATGAATAAGACTGAAAACACCTAACCTCCAGTACCTTCCTCTAGAATAGCCCACATGACGCCAAATCAGCGGGAACATCAGTGAGTGTATTTACAGTCCTTCCACATGGTCTCTGTTCTGGGGACTCGGGGCCAGGCGCTCATTGTTTTCCCCAGAAGAGAGACCATGTGCTGAGTTCCTGTCCTCTTCCAAACTCCTCCCTGTTCCATTTCCTGTGTGTGCACTGCGTCCAACCATCTTCTCTGTAAATCCCAGGATTCTGAAGAAAAGAGCCTCAGGGATCGCTGACCACGCGGCGGTTATGTTCTCCAGAAACTCCTCCGTTTAGCCGACTTTTCCCAGAATCCCCCGGAATAAGCGTTCGGAGACATGCTGCCTTTGGGGAGCGTGTGGAATGGCTTGGGGGGGTCACAGGACCCCGACACCCACGTGCGATAAGGACACTGAACAGGTCAGACATGTGTTCAATGACCCACTGACTGTGAGAAGCCTTGCAGCACCCATCACAGCAACAGGGATGCAACCGCCATGTATCTCTGCCTGCACTGCAGGGCGCAGCGTAGCAAAAGTAAACAGTGAGAATGTTAAAAAATACTGCACACACACAGGCGGGCCCCAGGAGGAACCAGGCTCCGTTGAGATAAAAAAGCAGAACTGCGTTTGCACACACACTTTGTGCCTAAAAAAATGAAATGGGTGTTGCATCTGCGGGCTGTGTGCATTTTACCCAATGGCCAAAAAAAAAAAAAAGACAGTCTTTATTAGCACACAGCCACACATGGAGTAACACACACACTCACAGAAGCACACACAGACACATGATACTGTGTTCTTAGTTTTACAGAGAAAATTTCTGGAATAGAACAAATATTTTTGTGGTTCGCTGAATCTGAAATTTATTTGAAGAAGTGAAGAATTGATTTTCCAATCCAATAAAAAAACTTTTTTATTTGACCTTCAGATGAAACATGATATCGCCGGTTTCCAGGCTAATGTCAGTATCAACAAGGGTCAATTGCAGCACAACAATAACCAGAAGTTGACAATGTTAAATGTTTACAATATAGTATCCTTTTCAACGAGCTGGGCGTAGATTTAAACCGTCAATCACGCTTCCTCCCCTTTCATGTCAACAGCGCCATTGGCCAAAGTCCCAGGGTCACACAGTTCTGTCTGACTAGGGGTGAATGTTCCCCGTAAGATACATTCCAGCCAATTTTGGTTAATATGGTCTAATTTCAAAGTGACTGGGTAAAACCAAGAGCGTTATACTTATCCTGAATGGAGAGTAAATTGTGAGACCCGCCTCCTCGACGTTCTATAGATAAACAGACATTAAGGAACAAAATCTTTACTTAAAACATAACGACAGTATCTCTCCCAGAATGTAATATTTCCAAACACATGGTTTGTGTACAAAGAACTACAGTTAGCACTGAGTACACAATAAGCTACAGATAACCAGAAAGAGCCAGAAAGAGCCAGAATTTGCCACAAAGATCCAGAAAGAGCCAGAAAGATCCAGAAAGATCCAGAGAGATCCAGAAAGAGCACGAAAAAAAGATCCACAAAGAGCCACGATGAGCCACTGCCTTTTTAGCTTTCTGTTTAAGGTCACAATGGACAAAGTGAGTCGCCACAATAATTAATAACAAAATGTAGCATGCAATAGCGAGCAGAGTGCGAGTGCACATTTGGGACCATAGACCCTTTATAAAACCAGGTGAAGTTAAATCACAAGAGACTCAGTGCAGCGGGGGGGCGTATGACGCAGGTGAAGTTTTTTCGCTGCACACCGTGACAGGCAGGATTGAGGAAGTAGTCTGCAGCAGAGTGAAGCGGAATAGCGTGGACAGGAGAAGGACAAAGACGGAAGTTACAATGCAGAACTTTCCAAACGGGTATGGTTCCTGTCCCGCTCAGAGCCGCACACAGAAAATAATTGTGACTGACAAACTGATAGAGAGGATGTGATAGAACAGGTTGAGATTTACTTGTGGCTCAACAAACCATTTCCTACTCGAGTCTGACACTTGGCTCTGTCACGACCCGCAGTCTCTCACGAGAGCCACCGAGTCTTGGCTTCAGCAGACCAAGCTCAGAGTGAACATGCCAGCCAAGGTGACTGCAGCTGCCCTGCATTGGAGAAGTGTGTGTGTGTGTGTGTGTACTCACACAAGACAGGTTCCCTTTGCGTCTCACTGAAAAGGCTCTAGGGAAACGTCAGAAGAAAGCGCTCTCTCTCGAGGAACAGATCATTTTTCTCACACTTGTCTGTAATTATAGGGAGTTAATTAAGCTGCAATCCACTCTGGCCCACTTTCTTAATGAGGTTTCTGGGTAATTTTTCTCTTCTGGATAACCAATCACACAGTCAGCTGGACAGTTCTTGTACTGACTATTACCTTCATAGGAAGTAAGCTCTCGCAGTTCCACATGCAACCTGAAAATACAGAAGTAACAAGTGTTCAACTATGTCACGTATAACTAGGCCCTTGAAACATATTGTTATGATCCTGGGGGCTTATGGTCTCTCGTTACACTCAGTGTTCCCTTTCGCGCGGTGGCCCTTTAGTTTACTGTTATATTGTTCCATAACGACTGTTCTAATAACTACTCCAGGAGTTAGATGTGTGTAGGTAGTTTGTGTGTGTGAGTGTGTATACACACGTCTGTGTGGGTAGTTTGTGTGTGTGAGTGTGTATACACACGTCTGTGTGGGTTGTGTGTGTTGAGTGTGTATGCACATGTCTGTGTGGTTTTTTTTTTTGTGTGTAAGCGTCTATACACACATCTGTGTGGGTTTGTGCGTGTATGTGTGTGTGTGTGTGTGTGATTGGAAGAGGAGTCATTCAATTGTCAATTCACACAGCCCTGAAACACCAGATAATCTGTAAAATAAATGTAACAGAGAATACAATGAAGACAATTACCGGCCTTCAAGACAAGGGCTCAGTAATCTACAGGCTGGAATTTATCTCAGGATCGCCATGACAAAGCTTACCAGACGTTCTGAGTCATGACGTTCCTTGAGGGTTTGACCTGCTCTCAGAGTAGCCAAGGTTCCAGTGCACAGTCTGAGTTCATCACCCTACTACGGTCCCTCTTCAGCACACATATGGATGAAAAAGCTCTTCAATTTCCTGTGAGACTCGAGTCTCTCTGACCTGATCTTCACCCGAGGCCCTCTACCATCTCCCAGCAGGTTCGGATGCTGTCAGGACATAGTTACTGACAGTAATATATATAAACAGGATATAAACTTCGGTGGCACGGGTTTCAGAGGGACACTTCACAGGTTACATTAACACTGTTCAGTTGACAGCTTGGTTGGTTTGTAGTAAATACCAGCATACACTGGGAGGCTCCAGAACCAGGATGAAAAGTGCTGTGTTACTATACTGTTGCTGTAATGTTACCGTATAACGTTAATGCCACCATTATCGCCACAGCAAAAACCCAACATCACCTCCGGTAGTTATGACGACTCGGAAAGCAAATGATCTCACTCTGTGCACACAGTAATGCAGGGGATTGGCATGATGGTCACGCACTCAACCCAAAACAGGATTGTGGTGTGGTCACGTAATTGTGTGCGTTCTTCCCACACATCATGTTTGTAACACCCTATCAACCGGGAAATGTAAAACACAAAAGTTGGAACGTTTGGAAGCTGCAACACTGTTCAGTCATTGGACTTGGAAAAAGGCCCATTGTCAATTCAATGAGTCTGACCGGCCAAAAACACCGGTCTGGTGTGATTAAGAAGCCTTTAATAAGGGTGTGTTTCCTACTGGAATTTGATAATGCCACTTTACAAACTAGAATGGTGATATACCTTTAACCTTTGAGAAGAGCTCCAAAATGGTTTGTTTGAAATGACGCTGGTCCACCCTGTTTGTGTTGTGGCTAAAGCACTGACTCTGATTGTTTTCTTGCTTTGCAATATTTAACGCAAAATCAACTCACAAATGCCCACTTATGGAGATTTAAGTAACAGGGAAAAATACCCTTCTTTATTCCACTCCTGGAATCACAAAGAGCTGAACTGAACGGAAATATTTGCTGCCCCCTCATTGGCCGACTGTTTGCCTTTGTGCCTCATTTAGACAATGACAGCAATAGTTTCATACCATGGCTATGCTAATGTGCAAAGAAAAGAATGACTCTCTCTGTCAGTCTGAATGGAAATCTCCAGCTGAAATTGATTCATTGCACTCCACTTCCATCATGTCCAGCCTTCGTCTTCAAAATAGGCGCCAATAAATAGTGCTGAATGCTTGTATTTATCGAAGAGGCTAGTTACATACTTTGTTCAATCTGTTATATTTGAGATTAAAGTGCATGTGAACATAAGACTAGCCTGCAGACGGGGAAACATCTCAATTCCGAGACTTCAGTCCAGAAGACATGAATAGGGTGTATCTGTAGACTTCCAGGTCCTCCCATCTCCTCTCATATTGATTTCTCTCATTAATCGTTCATAAAAATTAGCTACGAGTTGTAAAGGCTTGATAAGATGGCAACATAACGTTCTTATCAGCCCTGAAAGGAAAATATACAGCGTGCCCTCCGGCTTTCCGAACTTCCCAACCAGGCATTTATCCACTTCAGCGTATTCTGGCTTTTAGACACTGCAGAGCAGAGTATACTGGCCTTTAGACACTGCAGAGCAGAGTATACTGGCCTTTAGACACTGCACACACACTCACGCACGCACCAACACACACACACATGCAAGCACGCACACACAGACACACACACACACACACAAACAAATGCAAACACGCACAGACAACGACACACACAACTGCAAAGACAAGGCCACCATCAAAGTTTCCGCTTCCATTTACAGCAGGGCCATTATAGAGCTTTACAGAAAGGTATTTCTACAGAATTGGAAAATTGCTTTCGTGGAAACTAGATTTGTATCTGCTTCTGTGTAGTACTTTCACAACTGATGGCCTTGATCAGGCAGTGAGTCAAGCTGGCAGAAAATAATGCACTAGATGTAACAAGACACATTAGCTCATGAAATGTAAAATGTGACTGAGGCAGAAATAAATCTAAAGTATATTGTGTACTACTCTTAATGGGATATTAGTCAAAACGGTATTAAAATATAAAATAAATATGAATTAATGATCACATTTCTCATTTCAAACTTCTCGGGCAACGTCCTGACAGGAAGGCTAGTCTTCAACAAGCTGGATGATATAATGAGGCCATTTCTAGCCTAGAAGAAATCTTGCTGAAATTGACAGGAAGTCCTGGTTGAGATGATTGAAAGATCTGGGTCAAGGGCACATGCTCAGTTACCGCTAGCGGCGAGAGTTTTAACCCCCGACACGCGATCTAGTTATGTCTACTAGACACACAGAACCGAGTCAGGGCCACAAACCCTTTTTTTAAAAATAAGGGCTCGAGCTTCGTGCGTGCTATGACTCAGCAGGACAGAATTCACCCATCTTATCTTGAAGCTTTTCAGAATTTGACACTGAAGGACGGTATTCAGAAAGCCTCTTCCCATACACGTGCTAACGGTTCAGTTGTCTTACTCCTCTCTGGGTTTATCTACCAAACCCTGGAATGTCCAACGACGCTGACAGGGGTTATTTTAGCTCTATGTTCCACACGAGGGGAATATTTATGAGGATGGCAGATATATTGACATTTCTGTTAAGGATAATGAAGTCAAGAGCTAATATTCGGACTACTAGTGTCCACCTACCTGATACGAATATGGGATTATGAACACCGTTCCCCGTGAAACATAAGAGCAATTAAAAACCAAAGAAATAATCTAAAGCAGACAAGTAATGTTGAGTAATGTCGTATGCCGACATACGTTCCAGAGAGGAGTTGTGCGTTACATCGATTAAGCTCTCAGTGAGCACGCTCGTGAATGACTGCTCCTCTTGGGGATGCCTGGGAACCCCCTCACGCCCCATCCATTTCTCTCCTAATTTGTTTACCTCTAAGCATGAGTTTTAATGCCCATTTTAATGAGCTCTGTTTGATGCCTTGTTAGCACTGGCAGCAGCAACAGCGCAATTAACCACTGAAGATAGTGCCTAAAACAAACAACAGCAAACAGTGGCGGACTCGACATTTCCCGGTGGCCTGAGGGTTGTTTTGCGCTAAATTAGCGGTCTGGTGGTTTGCGTGAACAGGGTGGCCTGGGATGGAGTCAAATTCCCGGCCTGAATGATTGTTTCAGCCCGCCCCTGACAACAAATGAATCTGTGACTTCAACACCGCTGTGAAATAAAACATTTTTCATTGTTGGGAAATAATCAGCTGCAGCATCGACTATGCCAACCGAAGTAATCAGCTACGGCCATAACGGACTGTATCAACCGATGGCTCTCTTGAAACTCAGGTGGACCTCCAGGTCTAGTGATTAAAGTTAATTATCCACATGAACAAATTTTTTGTTTATTTGGAAAGAGGGGTGTTGTCGCTGGGATATGGATTGAAGCGTGACGAACTGCGTTGTTTTTCATTGCGAGAAATAAATAAGTTTAATTAAACCGGACTGAGAGTAATTCACTCTCGCAGGTCCAGATGTTACCAGAGAGTGTAACGAAATAATTACTCTTTTAGCGACAAGCGGGGGGTACGTGGGCACAGGAGAGTTTCAGTGTTGCCCTTACGATGTTGTGTCCTACCGCCGTCTGCATGAGCAGGGAGAAAAGACGTTGTGGAAAGGTTCATTCTGGCAGATTATATTACGGCATCTCCCCAAATTCACCACTGCCTTGCTTTAGTGACCTTTCTAACACACCCGTATGTGCTAATACAAATCCGTGCAGAGCTCTCTCGTCACGGACGGTTTGGCATTAGCGTCATTCTTCGCATTTGTTGTCATCGAAATTCTCTTTACGTGAGGCTTCCGGAGCTGATTTAGTAAGTTAGGCGTTTGCTGTCCTCTATAATATTATTTTACTTATAAAGCTCTTGTAATGCATTACATTCGACTTTATCATAAAGTGTAAAACACTTCCTTGTTGCATTAGCCATTGTTAAGTCATGGAATGTGGTAATCATTTAATTTCCATCTGAAATGATTAAACAACCAAGTTATTCTTGGAGTCTCCCACATCTGCACCGTTTCACATCAGACTGTTTACTTTCACTTGATTACTGCTGTTTATACTTTACTACTTAATCTATTAAATAGTAGCCGTGGCTCTGCCACTTTTCCTATACATTTATAGTCTGTGTCTTGCAGCACTCGTCATCTGAATTAGGTAAAAAAGACCTCACGCATGATCTTGCAGAACTGCAAAATGCTCCCGTTAGTGTAGATAAATCAAATTAAAATCTGATAAATATAGCCCAGAAGATATTATTAATGAAGAAAAGTAATCATTTTATAGGCATGCTCAGGGCACAGTTTTTAAATATTTATGGCAATGAGTGAACTGTGGTCTGGAGTAATTTTTATTTAGTGAATTTACCCAATGAACGCTAACAGTGAATATCAGTGAATAGGCTTCTTATATAGAGTATACTCGCCAGTGTCATAGAGGTATTGGCAAAGGTTTGGATGACCGGCCACGTTGACCAAGCACAGAGCTACAGTCTGTGTTTGAAGATTAAATGGAGAGCTTTCTATCCACTGTTTTTTACCTGCACAAACACACAGTCGTCTTCTAAATGAGAAGAGGAACTGATCTGCACAGAGAAAGTAAAAGGAAAGTTGAATACCAAAATACTTTTACAAACTGCCCGGAGAGTAAACCATTTGTTAAGATCCGCAAGTCATACTGTGAGTGACTCATCCAGAAATTAATAAACATTGTGATCAAAGTTAAGTATAGACTGCTAAGTTAAGTAGAGAACAGGTTCCTCTAGCAATTCACCACACATTCAACTGACCTCTGTCCTTTTTGTGGGTCTGGACAAGACAGACTGTTCCCTGATAGTACGAACACACACATGCACACACACATGGGCAGATACATGCACATGCACACGCACACAAACACACACACTTACAAACACACACGTACAAACTCACAGACATACACAGACACATGCACACACACGGGTATATACGTACACATGCACACGCTCACAAACACACGCACATACACACACATGTACACACTCACAGACATACACACACACGCACTTAAAACAATCACTTAAACACATATGCACGCACACATTTTGCTACTCTAACAGGAAGCACGACAGGCACTACAGCTACCAATTTCCTCCTTTCTAACCCACTGTACAGAATGCAATTTGGATTTTATAACAGACATTTAACGGGGTATTACTGTAACTGAAGTACATCGCAACACATGCTTTTCACTAAATCGCAGCGAGATGTATCAGAAATCAACTAACCTCACTTCTCTTTAAAGACACGTTATACTCCTCTAATGTACCTCTGTGTTGAGAGACATCTATTGGTTGTCATAGAACGCAATCTTTGTCGGTCACTACGACATGTGTTTTTGGCCAAATTGTGTGCACTGGGTGTGTGTGAGTACCCTCGCTTCAAGTACTCACTGAACAAAATTGTCCCAAACTGTTCAATTGCTAAAGCTAAAGCGAGGCAGTGCTGAAAGCGATCAAATCCAAACTGCTGCTTTCACATTTGCAGGTTTCAGTACATTGTGTTTTGGTGGTAGTTTTGGTGAGAAAACTTCCTTGGTTGATAGCGGCTCATCTGGCGAAACCCTACCATGCAGCAAACCGAGATGAGTAATAAATGGCATTTAGTTTTATCCCCACCATTTACCATACCAGCACATTTTTAATGGATGGGCCAGATCAGCAGAGCTGGGATTCCATGTGGCTCCCAGAGCATTATACTCTCCGCCGGAAGGAATCGTGGTTCACCAACACAAGCAGCCTGATTTCCCTGTTTACTTTGGGCAGTTTTTTACAGTCACTACAGCAGGTAATAATGTCCCCTCTCTCCCATGTCCCCTCTCTTAAAACAAAAACACAAAAAAAAATGGCCATTGTATTTTTTTTTGGAGAAGTTGAGTTCTTGGCCTCAAAGGGAAATTTTAAAAAAGTGAGATGTCTTCAATGAATCAATGAAGTTGGGGATTCACTGAGCGCTACAACACTGGCCCTGGACCTGTGGAACAGAAAGCCAGCTGAAAGAGGGAGGGGGAGGCCAACTGCCCCTTATGACAAGGGGTGGTGATACTAAAGGTGAAAGAGGAAGTTTTCAGGGGCCTGAGAGAATAACTTCTTCTCTGTGTGTGTTTCGGTCATCTCTGGCCCTGTTCGTCCAGTTCCTCCCTGCTTTGGTCTTTTCGACACCGTGTGACACAGTTTTGTGACTTTACTTTCGAAACACACAGGACCCCACCGCTGCGTACAACTCATCAGAAATGAACAGCCACTAATCCTGTCTGGATGAGGATCCTGTGAGCCTCAGGAGGCAGCATACAGTGGAGTGTGTGCTATGAGGCTACAACACAAGCTACAACAGAAGCTACAACAGAAGCTACAACACTAGCTACAACACAAGCTACAACACAAGCTTCAACACAAGCTACAACAGAAGCTACAACACAAGCTACAACACTAGCTACAGCACTAGCTACAACACTAGCTACAACAGAAGCTACAACACTAGCTACAACACTAGCTACAACACAAGCTACAACACAAGCTA
>JAOYSI010066688.1:10349-22894 GCA_025775065.1 Hiodon alosoides
CAACACTAGCTACAACAGAAGCTACAACACTAGCTACAACACTAGCTACAACACAAGCTACAACACAAGCTACAACACCTTTAGATAACTCTTGTAGGTTCTTGTACATGCAGAAAGGTGGCTGAGTGTTAAATGATTTGGTTGAGATTATTTAGATACCTAGGCATCTATTCCTGCTTTATTTGTCATCTACAATAATATACCATGGGTCTGTTTTAAAATGAGAAATTGTCCCTTTTTCCTGCCCCTGAGTGGAGAGAAAAACACAGTGGATATGGATTTGGTCCGTGTCGCCCAGACCAGCACCAGGCAGTCTATTATTTAATATACTCAAAGACACAGCTGCAACCACTGCCTAGAGAAAAGGAAACAATCCAGCCATCAAATGCACATTAATGCCAGTAACGACAGCAATTTCAGTAACACCAGTAACGACAGCAATGTCAGTAACATCAGTAACGGCAGCAATGTCAGTAACATCAGTAACGACAGCAATGTCAGTAACATCAGTAACGACAGCAATGTCAGTAACATCAGTAACGGCAGTAATGTCAGTAACATCAGTAACAGCAGCAATGTCAGTAACATCAGTAACGACAGCAATGTCAGTAACACCAGTAACGACAGCAATGTCAGTAACATCAGTAACGGCAGTAATGTCAGTAACATCAGTAACGACAGCAATGTCAGTAACATCAGTAAAGACAGCAATGTCAGTAACGGCAGTAATGTCAGTAACATCAGTAACATCAGTAACGACAGCAATGTCAGTAATATCAGTAAAGACAGCAATGTCAGTAACATCAGTAACGGCAGTAATGTCAGTAACATCAGTAATGGCAGTAATGCTTCATTACTCCCAGGCTGCCGCTAAGTGCCGTTCTCATAAAGTACATCTAGGCTCACTTCCCTTCGCCTGCCAATCTCCAACGCAAACGCAATGGTATCCCCGGGTTCAGCCACCGCCATGCCATGGGTGCCATTTTCTTTTATCTCTTATTTTATTAATACAAGAGTATGGCCTCTAGCTTTTATACCTTCTGAAAACCAAAATGTTCCAGAGACCAGTTCTTGCATCTTCAGGTTAAAAGCTGGACATATTTCAGCCATTAACATAATTTTGCCAACTGGGGCTTTCCTTGGACCCACCTGAGTTGTCCAGATATTTACTTGCCTGTAACAATATTTTCAAGCACTAGAGAGTAAGTTAAGTGATACATGCATTTCATAACTACAAAGATGTTTTAATATCAGAGTGAGGTGGAAATGTGAGACCACTCAGCTCTCAAAGCATGTTAAAAACTACAGTAAAGTAAGAAATTTACACTACCTCACAATGAACGGCAATGCCAATCATTTATTCTGATGCGACCTCGTTTATGAGTCGTGTTGCCATGGAAACGTTAGTGAAGTCTATGTTTTCCAGCATTAAACCTTCCAAGGTTTGAGCCAGCATGGCATGATATTCACAACAGATGGCATGCTTGTTGTTTAAGCTTTTAAATCCTTTCAGTACAATATACTGTTAGTTAGCCTACCATGAGCATAGTATTAGCTCAGAACTTGTATTATTTAGCAAATATAAAAACTTCCACAAATTTGCAATGAAAATGTGCAGTTTTAAAGCAAGGTGACCTCACGCTTAATAAGATTCCTTCTGCTTCTCTTCAAACTAAGCACACTTCTGTGGTGTGAAAATTTAATCACCAATGTATTTAAGCATCATCATTATGGGAGGGTTTGGGGCTGTCAGGCATGGACTAAAACAAACTCCTAATTATGCAATGCGTGTGCGAAAAGAGCCGCTAACAATCTCCCCTGCCCACATGATGGGACATCAGAGCATATGCCTCCTTGTGGGGTGTCATTGGTGCTGAACCTCCAGAGCCAGGAGACACAAACCACCCACATGTAACTCGCCATCGGCCAATTGGTGGGTCTTTCCCTGACCTGCCGATCCCCGGGGCTGCCTGTCGGTTATGTTCCAGGAGGGACTGTGCGCTGGTCAGCCTGCATTACCGAGCTGGCCGTCAGAGGAGGGCTGAGATAATGTAGCTTCCTCTGAGTTGCCACCTGGAATTCAGGCTGGGAAATGTTTAGTTCAGACCCCCCTGTGTAATGCACCATGGCTGCAGGGAAAACAAACTCATTGGTGGAGGGCGGACACCTGAGGGCGCCATCTTGATCGGACACATCAGCCCACAGCTGCCGCACAGCTGGAGTCTCCATGGAAGCAGTACAATGGCTGTTTGCAGCGGACAGGAAGGAAGCCTCTCTGTGGGGAGCTTTCAGGCTCGCATTACACATCACGTACCGCCAGCTCGCTGAACTCATCACGTACCGCCAGCTCGCTGAACTCATCACGTACCACCAGCTCGCATTACACATCACGTACCGCCAACTCGCTGAACTCATCACGTACCGCCAGCTCGCTGAACTCATCATGTACCGCCAGCTCGCATTACACATCACGTATCGCCAGCTCACTGAACTCCTCACGTACCGCCAACTCGCTGAACTCATCACGTACAGCCAGCTGGCTGAACTCAACTGATCATGGACCAGTGCGCAGTACCCTGGCAGACAGGGCATGAGGTCGGGTGCACCCAGGTTAGGACGGAAGACACAGATAAACGCAGTCAATGTTGTATCGATGTATCCACAGGGTCAGTCCATTGGAGTCAATGGGAGGAAGTGCAAGTAAACAGGAGAAAACCCACACGCGCCAGATTCGAACCTAGAACTCTGTGAGACACAAACGCTAAGTGCAGACATCTCTTTCTCTGCTCCAGGGGTTCTCATTTGTGTTAACGCCTTAGTAGAAAGTCAGCGGGTCCAGTTTTTACTAGTTTTCCCCACATAACATAAGGTGATATAAGTGTAAGTAATGAAATACCTAACACTGGTTACAGACAGCTGCCCTACTGTGCATCCAGGTAGCTAAAATGATGTTGGCCTTACATATCAGTCATCATATGTGTTGTTAAAACTTAGTTCATAGGCAGATTTTTTTTCTTTTATCTGATATCTGGACATCAGTTAAGGACAAGTTTGAACAAAGGGAGATAATTTAAAAAAATAAACTAGGAGGCTACTGAAATAGGGCCAATCCCATTAATCTACCTGACATTTCTGTTTACGCTGAGTACTGGTGCTCTAAATATCATCTCTTCAGTGGATTACACGTTAAGAACCAATCCACTTATCCTGACCTGCATTATCATTGTGTTAAACAAAAACGAAACTATATGGCTCCATCTCTGCTGAGCGCATGTGGCAATGTCTGTTTAAGGGTGCAAGTACGAGCTGAGAACCAACAATATTTTCATATTAAATTGTTACAAGTTGGCAGATGTCTGCAACCGAAGGTGTTCCTGTAGTGTTCGATCCTAAAGCAAAGTGTTGCATGTAAAATTAACCTCATTCATTCAGAAAGGCAGTGCATTGAAGAACCTGCAAATGTCGGTTTATGGAACTTCCTTAACCACAAGGGCAGGCACAGCCTCCAGCTGCCCAGCTCCGCCCTCCTGCATAGGATGGTCTGCAGTTGGAATAGAAACCAAGGCAATACCAGTGGACGGGGAAAGCATTCTGTGGGCCACATGCCGTCAGTGCTTCTGTGCTGTGACAAAGTCTAGTCTCCACCAGGAATCTTAGTGTTGTATGACAGGGACAATGTGCGATTGTAGGTTTGAAGCAGCTAATGGCTGCAATTCTCAGAACACCAAGCTGGCCCTGATCAAAGTACATTTCTTCCAGGTAAGTTTTCCAGATGTTCTCTAGGCTCCAGAGCTACAAACCGTATCAGAATGCTCTTAAGGCAACACCTGTTCTGTATACTGGAAGCCAGTATGCATTGGTCAGATTTTGTAAGGTGAAAAAAACCTCAAATTTAACAAGTTTAAGTAACCAAGGATACCTGCTTGGGGAATCTAACCTTCTTGCAAGAACCAAAAGCATTCCTCATCAGCACGTTCCGTAAACATTGTGGAATCGGCCACCCGAGTCAATGAGAACAGTCCACAAAGCTGGTGCAAATAACCACATTTTTATTACAATATTTTTGGTTTCCAATATGCTTAGTAGTGAGTGCCAGGATATAATTTTGTGTCTTACAAGACAATACTGGCTACCGTTTAACAAATCCAGAAACAAATGAACCCGTTACATTCCCAGTCATTTCTCACGCTGACAATTTGAAAGACATTGCACATCTCCAACAAGAAGCTACCCCAATTGAAATTTAAATCCATAAAAATGAATGCAATTTACATCTGAAAATTTGTATCCAAGTCAGCCGAAAGGAGCCTATATTCAATTTCTTGGGTTTCCAGAACCACACTTGATACGCTTTGACATTTTACTTGCATATCAAAAAAAATATTTGTGCTTTCCAAGATATTAATGGGGCTAAAAATGTCCAAGGTAGGCTCAGGGGTGGACATGGGTTCCAGGGGGTTTCTAACAGGATCACCGTTGGCAGGCGAAAAGCAGAACCGAGCAGGAAGAAATGGGTACCGCGATGTAGGTCTGCTAGCTGGCTGGTTTTCATTGTTGCTTAAACTGGGGAAATGCTACAGGAGCGGGGAGGCTGGGTCATCTGCCTTCTTCCAATCACAAGGCAACTCACGGGTTTTTCTGTTACAGGTGTAAAGGGGGGCGGGGCCAGGCAGGGGGATTGTACAGTGCATGGCAAGGATACAGCCTTCAAGAGGATTCCGCCTGCTTCTCCTGTTCAATGGCTGGAAGGAGCAGAAGAAATTATTAGTTTAACTATTCGTATAAAATAAACCTTAAATTTATGCAATACGACAATTTTAGACATTTAAGAAGGCTGCAATCTTTCCAAAGCAACACATGAATAAATGCAAGATTGCGCATATTATATAGCCTTACTTTCTTTGGAGGGAAGGGGGTTTTTCTCGTGAGTCTCAGTCTTCTTCAGCTTAGTCTTGTCAAAGCTGGTGACTTCCTCAAGGTTAGGCTTGTCAGACATGTTCAGGGATTCTAATGAAAATGAGAAGGCTTTTTGTTAAACGGTCCGCGAGACGGCTGGAAGTGCGCCACTTACTAAGTCGTCATTGTCTAAAACGCCGCATTTCGCATCGATTGTTCGTAGCGCCGCTTCAAAATAGAACCGTGCTAGTTTGTAAAATTTACAAAAAACACAGAATTATTAAACACCAGCCTTTGATGTTCGGTGTTCAATACAAAACTTGTTTCTCATAATGGTGCAAGTTAACGCGCTTATTGAGACTTAAAAAAAACAGGCACTGAGAAATTTAAATCTTCTGAAACTAGCCAAATAAAACGTTAAATCTACATAAAACCATTATCCAAGACTACTTTACTGACATAAACGTAGCCGAAGGACTTGGTCAAGAGTTGTACACACAGAACATCAGGGTTTGCAAGCACAGGAACCACCGCCCTTGTTCGGCATCATTGTAGCACAGTAGGTTTCTGATTGGACTTTTGTCTTACCCCATAGAGTCTCCGGAAATAAATCTATATTACGGTCACATTAAAATATTATACGTTTTACTTGTCCCGTGCAATATGATCAGGCATTTCAAATATTTCATACAAAATGGCTAAAGGAAAAACAAATATTCTAGGAAGCCCAATTTACATTAATCTTAAAAACGAATACGTTTCCGTGGTCGGCGTTTTAAATGTAGGCAATTCGACGTTAATTTACAACAGCCGAGAAACACAAAGTCTTTTCGTCTCTGAGAGAGTAGTACTCGGGACATCGCCTACAGAATTTAAAACATAATATAGAAGTATATAGCAAGATATAGGTATACATTTGGCAGCGTACACTTAAAAGAAATATACGCGGAAAGCTAGTCGATGACACCTGCACATCGATAACGGTAAATTTCGTAGAGCACTCACCCAAGTTTCTCCTCTCTACAACGTGGTACAACAACGGACTGCAGCCGCACAGCCCAAGAGAACGGAATATATTGTGAAATATGCTAATTAGACATGACGTCACATCACATTGCTGTAGAAAATGACCCATTCAAATAGCCAGTGTCAGAAGATGAATTTAATTAATTTAAATTGAATTTGTATTGAATGTAACAAATACAGTTACTAATTTCGATTATGCTTGTCAAGACGGTTTTGAAAAAGGTATTATTTTGCTTCGTTTTTCGTTATTGTTGTTGAATCAACGTGTCAAAGGTGACATCTTGTGGCTAGATCGGCTCATTTCGCACGATTAGTGGAGTAATTACCATAACTATCCACTAAGTGAAAAAAAAGAGTATTTGCAACAAACGTATGTAATCATAATGTTTTATTAATGTATTTTTCACCCATACGGTATGTAACAAATCTCTCATAAATCCTCAATCAGGCAAACATGAAAATATCAATTTCCTGCTGATGCCCAGAAGACACAAACATTCCATCACTGATATTGCAGAAACGTATTGTTGCATTTTTCTCTTTTATGAAGGGAAGACAGGAAGGCTCTGTATCCATCACATTAGTGTCCATCCAGAGACAGGGTTTGAAAGGGCGGGGTTGGGGACACAGTTTTACTGCAGCTCTCACAGAGCAATCAGAACATTTACATCATGTCCTGGAGTTTGAGCAAATGTTGAGCGCTTTCCATAAATGTCACGGTTACCAAACCTCCCCTCCAGATAACCGACTATGGGCCGTTTAGAGCGGTTGCACACAATGGAGAGGAGGAACCATAAAAAGTGTACTTCAAGGTCAGACCCAGTTCTGAAAACCATTAAACACAACGGGGAAGCAAAGGACTTTTTTCCTAAGTTTCTGTGACAGTGCATTCATTTATATGCATGTAGTAATGTGACATCTGTGCATATCTGTCCAAGCCCGGAGACCATGCAGGGGTCTGCTCACCCACTGTTGTTATAACCGGTCATCATTCTGCTGACCTCTTAATCCAGTGTGACTTACAAGCCGTTCAAGACGGAACTTCATAGCAGAGTTAAACACAATCAGGTCCATTATTGAGCCTAGAACACGTAGTCACCACCGGCCCCTCAGTAAATGACAAAATACACTCTTAATTACTGTTTGTTATTGAAAGGGACATTTGAGCCAATAGTCATTAGAGCCATTAGAGTCTGGAATCTTGCATCAAGGAAGATGAAACGATGGCTGTCATCTAACCTTTTACTGCTGAATTCTGGGAAAACAGAAACGATAGCCCTAGGCCCGAAGTGCCACCAGGACAAAATGACAAATTAAACAATGAGTTTTGATGGCTGCTCAATGCCTCCCGCGATATGCATCAAAGACCCTCGGGGTAACAACTGATCCAGATCTCTCATTTTAATACCATGTTCTGGTACAAACTCTGTAAAAATGTGTGCTATGACAAATACAATTTGGTTGACTGAGAGATTTCAGTCATGGTGAGACCACTGAAGTGCCGATCACCTGGTCACCCAGGACCCTGGTGCAGAGGATAATATAATATAATATAATACATAATTATGTACCTCGATAATGCTTGTTGACTACCATTATTACCATTGCGAAATCTTAATGTGGCCTTTACACAGGATTAGTGCTGGGTTACCCCTCCTCTATTTCCTGTAGTTTTCTCCTTCCTGTGGGAGCAACACAGAGGGGGAAAGCTTGCTTTTCAACCGCAAAATGTCCATTATTTAGAGCTTGCTGTCTTGGAAGTTGAATTTCTCCTCTTTTGTTATGATTCACTGCCCTTATTTTAAGGGGGGTTTCCACAGACACACCTTTCAGTGACAGCTTCTGTCCTGCTCTATTTGAGGTCCGGGGCGAAGCAAAGGCCACTCAAAAATAAGCAAAAAAACTGCACATTTAGAAATCGTTCTTTTAAAACAAACGTATTTTTTCTCTGTTTAAAAAAAAAAAGGTCTTTGTAGCCACTGTGCATTTGAAAGAAGACGCTGGCTATTCGTCTTGTACAACATTCATGATTCTGATATGGAAAATGAAATAAAACTTAAAGGGGAATCCCACGACCTTAAATGGTCCATTTAGGCAGTAGAGCCAGGGTTTTAAAATCACGAGCATGAAATGGAAATAACAAGCAACAATAAATAAACACAATTTAGCCATGATAAAACCTCTTACTTTCTGTTCTCTGAAGCTGTTTTGTACCATATATGTTTATAGCTGACGCTAGATATCAAAGACATATATTGACTGATTCTGATTGTCTGGATGATATTTGGCAATTTATAAATTTTACATTAGCAGTGTGCCCCTGTAGCGATGGTGTATATGGTAAGATTTGTTATCTCTTTGCAACATTAGTCTTAAACCTACTCTCAGTACTTGTTAATAGAGCAAGATCAGTTTTGTATTGAACTTGAGAACCCTGAAACTACTGTACTTTTGTACATCGCACTGGATTAGAGCGTCTGGTAAATAACTAAATGTAATGTGATGCTGATATGCACCTGTAGTGATGGTGGTAAGTGATGTTGATACGTACCTGTAGTGATAGTAAGTGATGTTGATATGCACCTGTAGTGATGGTGGTAAGTGATGTTGATACGCACCTGTAGTGATGGTAAGTGATGTTGATACGCACCTGTAGTGATGGTAAGTGATGTTGATATGCACCTGTAGTGATGGTGATGCTGATATGCACCTGTAGTGATGGTAAGTGATGCTGATATGCACCTGTAGTGATGGTAAGTGATGCTGATATGCACCTGAAGTGACGGTAAGTGATGCTGATATGCACCAGTAGTGACGGTAAGTGATGCTGATATGCACCTGTAGTGATGGTAAGTGATGTTGATATACACCTGTAGTGATGGTAAGTGATGTTGATATATACCTGTAGTGATGGTAAGTGATGTTGATATGCACCTGTAGTGATGGTAAGTGATGTTGATATGCACCTGCAGTGATGGTAAGTGATGGTAAGGTAAAGAGAAAATTTTCAACAGCATTTTGTAATTCAGTAAAATAAGAGAACTGGCCAGGGACCCGAACACTATTGCAAGGCACTGTATCTGGGTGCAATTTATTAACATAGAAAACATGAAAAACCACTGCCAAGTGGTCTGGAGCTTGGCTGGGACCAACTCAAAACTTGCTAAGCAAACCAGCTAAGCTAAATCAACTTTAATACAAGTATAATTTCTTCAATGGCTATTACAGCTACATAAATTATGCGATTAGCGGGTTGCTAAAGTTTTGATTAGGTCCCAGCTCTTCTGAAGTACAAGACCTGCAGTACATTTTTTTAAATGCTTAAAAACTGCTGGTTGACACGTATTGAATTTCTCCCACAAAACAAAATCTAAGCACAATAACTACTTAATATACATTGGTGTTGACCAGGGCATAAACTACCGTTCAATCTCCACAGCCGTCAATATTGTGCAAGACGTGATTTGTCCTTTTGTACAGAAGATGACTTATGGTTTGGCAATCAGTAAAGTCACTGTAAAGGTATAAAAAAAAATGTAATCATTTGTCTGGTTGGACTTTATAACAATGAGGCCCAAAAAAATAATTCTGCCATCGCCCTTGACTAAAGAATTGTTTGGGGTTCCGGGTTTCAGAGTAAATACAGATTTGCATGTTTAATTGTTTATTTAAATACAAAACAATAGAACCCCAGCAAGATAACACTTTTGTGGGAGCGGTCAGATGAAACAGCCAGTCAGATGGTACGATCCTGCCAAGTGGGCGGTCCGTCTGCTGCTGGCGTGAAGAGATTGGACCCTGAAAAGTAGCCACGGCCATCTGGGCTGTCTCACAAGGGCACGTGACTGAAGAGGTAGGACACAGATTCTCCATTGTGAGTTCTCCGGATGGCTTCAGCGAGTATCATAGAGATGTCAATGACCTACAGGGGGAACCACACAACCTTTACTGTAAAACCAACAATCAGACCAACAATCAGTGAATATACATAAGATAAGATATCAATTTTACTAAAACTAAAAGAGGATTTGCACGTAGGATACATGGAGACCTAAAAACTGTAGCCATGATTTTACTGAGAAAGGAGTAATAATTTACATTGCACTGAATACTGTATTATATTCAATACGATTGAAGAAGCTATAGAATTCTCCCACTCATGGAAACCATGCAGGCTCCTTCATTAACACGATGAACCAAAGGGGACCAGTGGGAGACCGCGATGAGCCAAAACCGACCGGCGGGAGACCGCGATGAGCCAAAACCGACCGGCGGGAGACCGCGAGGAGCCAAAACCGACCGGCGGGAGACCGCGAGGAGCCAAAACCGACCGGCGGGAGACCGCGATGAACCACAGGGGACCGGCGGAAGACCGCGATGAACCACAGGGGACCGGCGGGAGACCGCAATGAACCACAGGGGACCGGCGGGAGACCACGATGAACCCAAACTGACTTCGCGGTTAAAGCGTACCTGGATCTTCTGACACTGCTTCATCTTCTCCTCCTGGGGGATGGTGTTGGTGACCACCACCGCCTCGAAAGCCGCGTTGTTGATCCGGGAGATGGCGGGGCCAGAGAAAATGCCATGGGTGAGTATGGCATATACTTTAACGGCTCCGGCGGATATCAACCTGCGTGGGAAAATGAGACGGACCGTGAACGCTTCAGTATTAACCGTTTCTGAATCGTCTGCTTTCCCTGCACAGCAAGTCACAGAAATGGGGTCCACGACGCCCTGGAGACCCTGATAACGAACGCAAGAGTATATCAAATACATTGCATTGCATTGTCAATGCTGCATTTAATATTAATATCAATGTGAACAAGCAGATATCT
The DNA here is from genome assembly GCA_025775065.1 of Hiodon alosoides. Lineage (NCBI taxonomy): Eukaryota > Metazoa > Chordata > Actinopteri > Hiodontiformes > Hiodontidae > Hiodon > Hiodon alosoides. Next base: position 21,110 of record JAOYSI010066688.1, read on the forward strand.
TCCAGTGAATAAAATAAAATCACCTCTATGGTCAGTAAACGCATGATTAAAAAGGCATGCAAGCCAGATCAGATCGCCAAGATCGTTTTCCCCCGTGCAGTAAATCAACAACCACCCAGGGGAACCATCAGTAACCCATTCTGGCAGCAGCGGTTCTGAAGCGGGAGTAAAAACGCACTTGTCCGCAGCGTGGCAGATAGTACCACAGGTGTCTGCCATGTCGTCAACCAGGATGGCGACGCGGTCCTTCACGTCCCCGACCAGGACCATGCGGTCCACCTCGTTGGCCTTCTTCCTCTCCTTGTGGATGAGGGCAAACTCCACATTCAGCCGGTCAGCGATCGACGTCACACTAAGATGGAGGAGGCAAAACACATATAAAGGTGGTGTTTGTCATGTGTAAAACTATCCAGGGCGCTTTCCCAGGCTCCGACTGCTCAAGACTCTTACTGTGGTAGGAATCCGTCATAGCAACTGCCTTTTAATCAGAAAAGGAAGGAAAATATAAAAGATTAATTATTTGTCAAGGAAAAAAAGGTTCCAGCTGAGGTTAACCAAAGTGTCAGGACATGGAAGGGAGATGGATTCCTTATGCAGTGGTAATGACTGAGTGTTATGGAAGTACGGAGACCAGCAGAGGAACGGCCATTCACGGCTAACAACGGCACAGAGAAAGAGAGCGAATCCGCCAATCAGACCATGCACAGCAGTACACACGATCACATGCTCTGCAGCAGTAAACAAACCTCTTCATTCAAACATAATGTTATAACCGAGCCCATGCTATAATGTCACTCGCACAGAAGCGCTAAATCCCCAGCCTTTCATAAATTCAACAGTACATATCCAAAAAGCAGATTACAGAGACCAAGCATACACTTAGACGGTATTTTTAGAGCTGTCTTTTGAACCTTTACAATTTAAAAATGTGCTTCTACATTGAAAACAAAGATAATGAAAAGAAAGTACTGGAGATTTCCTATACTAGGCAGTCATTTCACTGACAGCATCACTGACAGTGTCATTGTCTCTCTCAACCACCCATAATACCCCGCACACCCACCTACCGTTTAGCTTCCCCCACAGTAATACCCCACGGCGCACTCGCGTACCGCTTAGCTCCACCTGCATCTGGAGACACAATGATGCAGTTCTTCCATTCAGGAATGTTCTCTCTGATCCACTGCAGAACTGCGGGTTCCGCGAACAAGTTGTCCACAGCGATATCGAAGAACCCCTGGTGGACAAACAAGGGAACTGCGTTGACCTCATGACCACCCCTAGAGCAGTCCTTGTTAAATACAGTCCGTAACTTTTCTTCCGTTCATTTATTTACCCAGTCAACAATGTGGACGAGCTTACTCAGCTAACTCAATTTACACGGGATCTGCTAGGTATGATGTCCTACTGTTCCATCGACAACCAATCTCAGGAAAATAAACTATAATCTATACCACGTCGTGAGTGTCTATTCCCGAACTTCAAATCAGAATCGAGGCAAGATGACGTGGCACAAAGCCCTACACTTAACCCGGATGGGTTAAAATACCTGAATCTGGGAGGCGTGAAGGTCCATGGTGATGATGTGGTCGGCCCCGGCAACAGACAGCATGTTGGCCACGAGCTTGGCGGAGATGGGAGCACGGCTCTGGAAAGAACAGCACAGTCGCTAAACACACACAAAACCAAATAAAACACAGAAGGAATAACAGCACAGCACAGCACAGCACAGCACAGCACAGCACAGCACATACACTAAGAAAACACAGACAATGTTGTGGTCAT
>JAOYSI010066699.1:0-11271 GCA_025775065.1 Hiodon alosoides
AGTAGCGAGTAGCGAGTAGCGAGTAGCGAGTAGCGAGTAGCGAGTAGCGAGTAGCGAGTAGCGAGTAGCGAGTAGCGAGTAGCGCACTTTTTTGGGGAAACTTGTGTTGGAGGAAGAAGGAAATCATACTGACAAACTCCCTTTTTAATGATAATAAAGGAATTTGATTACATGCTCTTCAAGGTTACAACGTTTTCTGTCTCACTTGTATCTCTCTGCACTATGTGACTGGAACGTGCACCTTTCACCTCCACTTTCTGCACAGGATAGTGAATTGTACAGCATACGTCCAGTTCATGAGCTTCCTTGGGTCACATATAAGACTTAATGACAGACGCACCTAAACATTACATATTCAGTTCTCCCAGACAAGGTCAGATCCACTGAATGTCCCAACATCTGTCAATGTTATGGCTAGCCTCCGCTACTCCACTCTTTTATTGCGTGTGAAGGAACGAGCTACAAGGATCTCTGGACACAGGCAAACGGGCCGGCATCAGAGAACGCAGTACAACCGAACTGAACTTGGTCGGCATCAAGGCCTTGATGGTCAGTACAATCCCGTGGGAGACGAAGTTATGGCCTATCAGTTCCCACGGTCATTCTCAGCATGTCCACCCAGGTCTTCAAGTATCTTATGTACTTTGTGGATAGCATTATGACACTGATGCAGCCATTATTTTATCTATCACGATTGCAGTAGTTTAAAAGGAAGGGAGACTAAGAACAGGCATGACTCAGAAGATGAAAGGTAGGGATGAAAATACCCCAGTAACACAGTCTGAGAATGCAGCACCTCAGCGCAGAAGTGTACCACGGAGCTGACGTCTGAAAATGAGGTCAAATACTTCCTCAAAGCCTGGTTGGAATTTGCCCAGTGAGATTACTAAGTAGAACTGTACAGTAACAGCACCCTAGATACCTCTGATGCCATACGAGGAGTTAATACTAAAGCTATTTGATGCTGAGCCATGCTAGTTAACTTTATGCATTCAAACCCTAGCGTTCTAAATTCCTGGCATTCTAATAAACAGGCATATACATAACTATCATTACAGACATGCTCTTATGTTTTACTCTTGAATTTCTGCTAAAGCTCTGTCAATATTGGTTCCCCCAATTAAAGCGAACTGATTTTGGATGAGAAACTTGCAGGGAAATCGGTCGTAGGCAGATGGCCAATCACTTTTTTAAGGACAGTTCACCCATTCCTGACTCAACTCGGTGCCTTGGTACAGATGTCTCGCCGAAGATTCGCACCGCCGTCAACATTGCAAGACAAATAATGAATCCCTAGCGGAGAATTTGATGAGTCACATGTCTGAAGAGGCTGTTAGCATGGCACATACCAGAAACACAGAGACCTCTTTGAAGATGAGGGCCATATTTTGTATTTGTATATCAAAGTGGAATTCTACTTGATTAAAATCAGGTTTAATACAACACTTTTAAAACATATGTTTTGAAGATAAGTACAATTTTGAATATAAAATATATTATGGGCAAATGGGCATAACAATGAAATGCCCTAGGGGAACGATTCAAATAATAGTGTGATAAATTATCATGGTTAAGCAAAGTGCTGGGTAGAACAAGAACACCAAGTAGATCAAGAATTTTACTATATAATAATAATCCATAAATAAATTTAAAATCAGTAGCAAGAGTTGGATGTGTGGTGCTCAGTAGTCCCTTTCACCCACAATTACAGGTGGAGGAGAAAAACAAAAACGTAACGTGCATAAATTCAAACCACAGTCCCTTCCTTTACCAAAGCACAACTACAGCTTTCAACAAACAAGAAAACTGAAGGCGAACCATCCCATAATGGGCAACAATAAGGCTCAAACCACAGAGTCCAGCATATATGGTAAAAATGCCTAGTGCTAAGGCTTAACCAGGGCAGCTCACAGCAGGTGATTGCAAAAATCAGGGGAGAAACCAACCCAAAATGGATGATCAAGAGCAAAGAAGCCCCAGAGCAAGAATTCACTCAGACTGTAAGGGCTTAGCACCTTCCATCAGTCTACAAATCAATATACCCACTGGCATAAACTTTACAAAAAATATATATGTAGGTAAGTTAATAAATAATGATATGAGACATTTTTTAAATATTCGCATTTAAGAGAATGCCATCTGAGATGTAGACAGTTTTATGCCAAAACCATAGCTGCATGTCCCCATTTTCAAGTAGAAGCACACCTGTCTCCTATTCTACTGCCAAATAAACACAATGACTGACACGAACAGTTTTCTGCTCTGAGCAGACTGTGGGCACCTTTTCCTGTCATTGAACGAAAGACATCCTCTCCATATCACATTCAGCAAATTACATTGGCTGGATTTGAACCTGAAACATCCAGCTCATTAGAGTCAGTTTGCACTCGGGCAAGAGCTTTTACCCACTGAGGCTCACATGCATCACGGATGAAGACATTTCCCCTTTGATAAGGATGGTGATGACTGAAAACAGAATTATGAATTATGTACAAGTGTGTTAAAGTGTACTAGGCTATGGAACAAGGGTTCCCTTGAGTTGTCTTCACTGCCGTGACTACATATTTGCACCAATGAAGACAGCCCATTAAAAGAAAACAACAAATACAATTTTAAAATGCCAGACAATGTGACCCACCCATAAGACTAAAATGGTGATCGCGTTATCGGCATTACATCCTTAGATCTTAGAAGGAAACTAACTCAAACCCAGGGAAAACTCCTAACAGAGAGACCTGAGCCAGATTATGGACCCTGGTGCATGTGTGTAGGCTTCGCTCTCTCTTGAGAACATGAACTGAACTTAATTATTTTCCAATTATTATTATTTTCCATGGTCAGCGTTTTGCAGTAAGTGCGGAACTATGATATTAAAGGTTAAGACAGTGGTAGGAAAACTCTTATAGAAAAATCTTGCAAATCTAATAGTGTGGGCTTTCATTGACCACACACTTGAGTTGGCTGTTCATCAAGCCTCACAGTAACAGTTTAGGGGTGGTAAGGAACAAATGCATTTCCAAGATTTCCCTTCAAAATGGTGTTCTCTCTCATTAAGAAACCACAATTAACGTCAGTTTTGCTCACAGAGCTTGAGAACTGTTTTGCCGTCTTTGCAGAGGTAATCGAAAGACAATGTGATGTGCTTTTATTCTACACTGGTAGTGTAACCACTATTAGTGCACTTTGACCATGCTAATCATACAAATAACCCTACATGGGGACTGCTTAGAGGTGATTATTAACTGCTCGATGTCACCCATCAATTAAGTTGTTAAGAAGTTACAAGAAAACTAAGGTCATTGGACTATATTGTGGCAACTCGGGTGCGAGACTGGGGGAAATTGTTAATGCTACCTAATGCTAATTCAAACTCAGTCATAAACTGCAAAGAGGTAACAGAAGCAAGAAAGTGGGAACGGGAGTAAACCTTGCTCTAATCACAAGAGAACCTCCAGTAGGCCTACAATGTAAAAAGGTACTTTGTGTCTAGATTAATGGACCTTACATATAGTACTGTGCATAACAAATCTAATCTGTACAGACAACTGGAAACCAACACAAATCAGAAAACAAAGCTTACAAACAGGGTGTGAAATGGTTGTCCCGTTTGTCTGATTAATTTCTATGCAGGCTTAAATGCAGTCCTGTTGATGTTATTTAGCTTTCCTTAGGTTCCTAAGTCACAGACTCATAGAACTCTACACCTTTGACATTTAGTCAATTATTCTGAAGGATTTATTCAATAAATAAAACAAATTACAGACTGCTCATAAAACAATTCAGCTCGTAGTTAAATTATTGTCATAGCCATTGGAAACCAACTTGTCATATTAATTTAGAAAGAAATGCATCATGACCATTTCAGTGCTGCCCCAAATGTCATATGCAGTATAATAATTCAGAAAGTAGAAAGCAATATTCAAGACATATGAGAATGCATGATTCTACACATAAATACACACATGTGACCAGTATTATAGCTTCTCTACGCTTTTATCATTTTGATTTAAAATCATAATGTTATGTGCTTCAGATGTAGTGGCTCATTTTGTAATATATTTGTTGGGTATAGGGTGCGGAGCATCAATTTGTTTCAGATCATGTTAAATGTTAAAATAGCCTGCATTTTATAGTTGTAATTCCAATGAAAATGTATCATGTTATATAAACAGCTTCTATGTTAAAGTGTTTTACGTAAAGCCTGAAATGTACTCAATACAAACCCTTTATGACATTTATTATAGTAAATAATAATCAAGTGAAATCCTAATATAATTCTCAATTTTACTAAGCCATAGAGACTGACTAAATAAAACTAGGTCATGATTTAATTATCTTCGACTGCAGGCAGATGTTTCCTTTTGTACATCGTATTAAAATGGTTAATTGGAGGATACTGGAGGTCACCTGATTCAGAGTTTTTTCCAATGTGACCCAAGATACTGCAATGTAACAAGAAACATACATCCTTACTGGATGAAAAAAAAATGTTTGAAGTCGACAGTGATGCTGGAACCTTATGTGAAGCAGTGTTCCAACCTCTAGCCTGGAGGAAATTCTAACCAAACTTCTATGGTTAAAAAACAGTTGTGCCACATAATTGTGCGTAGCTTTGCAGAAAGCCTGGTGGATGAACTTTCTATTGTGATTTAAACAAAGAGCAAATCTGAACGCGATTTTTATTATTCCCAATGTGGTCCATCCGCTAGCAACAGCCCTAGCTTGCCTTTTTTCATCGGTGGCATAGTAGGTTACCGACCAAACTGGCTCAACGGGTTCGATCAAATCATGTTGAACTAGCTGTTGTCCAGGTTTACTCATGTATTTTTATGTGCGTGAATTAAATTTTTTTTATTTGTAATAAAATTAATAATATCTGAAAGTATGAGGGCCATGTTCGGTGTCAGAGAGAATAGGGGATGAATTATACTGTGCACAAGTTGTAAGAGGATCCAATAAACTAAAATAGGCATATGTTACTTGAATCCACCCCCATAATACAATGTACAATGTTGCTTGAACTTGACAATGTCTCTTTCATGATAACTACACAACGCATCTACGCGTTCCTGATACCCCCTTTCACTGTATACAGTACAGGACTCCCATATGACTTGGCAGTTGTTCACCACTCTGCGGCAATCTGCCTGGAGTTCATTTCTGCTTTTCCAATGGTATTGGTTTAAGAAGTAACGACCCTCAAGAATAAACCAATAGAAACCAATATAACTGTGCAGGCAGCGCATCGTTGGACCACGTGTGAATAAAACTATCCAATCGCAATACGCCGTAGAAGGCTTTCGGTAGACAGTGGCAGTTGCTGTCAAATTTTCTTTTGTCCAGGTTGGATATCCGCTCGTTCCATATTACACAAGAATGTTACTGTAATAATGTAGATGAGAATAACATGTCTTGAGAACTTTCTACATAATGAACAAACGTGTCGTCAACCGCGAGTATTTTGTTTACGATATTTATAATTATTAATTATATACGTATAATTATTTACATTTACATTATTTACATCATGGGGCAGTGTTAAAACTTCTGGCTAGACAGTCGCGAAAATTTATGTATGCAACGCGAATAACCTTGCTTTAAGACGTAGGCGACAGTCTGGGGATCAGCCAATCGAGGCCCACCGCAATGGATGACTCATCTCGTAGTTAGACCATAAATCCAGTGGGTTGTCCAATAGCCGTGGATTGCGGGAGGATCTTGGAGCAAATGAGGTTGCATTGCTGGTCTTTGTCCTGATTGGTACGCACGGAGCTTCCAGACAGTGTGGGACCTTGAGTTGTGATTATTGCGGAGTAAGCAGTCTGGCAGTACTAAAGATGAGGAGGAGGGAGGGGGACTTGGACTGGAGCCAGCCAACATCAGAATTAGCTCATTGTTAAGAATACAGTTCGTTACAGACAAAGTCAGTCGGCTAAACGCAGCCTTGGTGAGGGATTCGTTTCCCCCAAGGCTGCCTTCCGTTTGAGTGGAGAGTTTTTATCGTCCTTTCAACGGAATGTCCCGATATAAGCACTATATCGCAGGGCATTTGTAACTTCGAGTCAAACGAGACGGGCGGAGCGGGCTGGGGACTTCTTCTGTAAGTATAGGCGCAGAAAAAACATTTATTTTGCTTCCTAACCGAAATTGCAAACTAGGAAGCTACACGAGTTAAGCAGTAGTTGACTGGTTAGTAGTATTTTCTGCTGCTCTGTACAAACGCTTACGGCTCGCTCTCCTGCCTCGTTTTACCCCCGATGACTATGCAGAGGAACTAGTTCGCCAAGTCACCACAATGATTTGGTGGTCGGTTGCTATCTAGCCACCAAGGATTCTCTGTTCTTCATGGAAAGCTCTTTGCATATCCTTGGGAATGCAATGCAGGTAGTTTGTGTTTCTGTATATGATGTCATTAAACAGCCAATACAAAATGGCATGCAGCATATTGCCGTGCGTTTAGAGCAATTTCGATTGCAGATCGCCGTGTTGATTATCACTGTCACCAATTGTCACTCTCTTATTTGTATAATGTTGACGAGCATTTTGGGCATGGTACTATGCTATTTCTTATTTTTGCACGGCATGGGCATGGGCAGGTGCAGTGTTTGCACGGATTGGTTTGTCCTATATTTAGACACAAAGACAGATGAAGTCATGCGTAACCTCTTAGCGCAGAACCGTTTCTTCTTGAGAGTGCTTATTAATTAACACATTCAGAGAAATGCTTGAACCGTTATTTACATTGAAAGGCTAACGGTGGCAAAGGGACGTTAACGGTTCGCACAGTCCCAGACGTACATCAACATTTGGATAAATGAATCTGCAAATGTGCTGAGACTTCTTTGTCTTGCAGTGGTCTCCCCTCTTTCGGAATCGACGAGCACTGCAGTCCTGCTGCTTCCGAGAATAGTGATGGTAAGGCCATTTTGGAAAGAAAATTTTATTTATTGTATGAATATGCTTTTTCATGCATTGCTTTGCTTTTTAAAACATGTCGAATTTTATTTTCTGACTTAATGCTATATTCAGATATATAGGTTTAATTCTGTAGTTCCATCTTGACAAAACTTGCACAACGAGGGAAATTTGCCCTCTTCTCATTTATCTGTCTATACCTATATATCTACAATGCAATGTATCTAGCTTGCTAACTCTGGTGCATTTTCTGCTTCTTAAATTCTAACCCCCACCCCTGCTGTTCCTGCATTTAAAGATAAATCCCATTTATATCCATGTGGCAATAAATAATGTTGGATATTTGCTTATTAAACACTAGTGTGTATATATAGTGAATTAAACACCTTGCAGTTTTATATACTTTTTTCCCCCCCAAACTGCAGTGATTTTATTGATAAAGCTTTAGGGGGGATGGTGGGGAGTTATTTATGCTTGCAGTTTTTAGATCATGCAGCCCATATACAGCCAAAATGCAAAGAGGTGTTCCCTCCAAATGCATCAGCACTTAACATTACTGTTAAAACATGTCAACTGATGAGTTTGGAGTGTTTTGGAGATGCCCTTTATCAAGCAGATCCTCCTAGCTTACTATGTAAATTATCATCAGGTCCTGAATGGTACTATTTTGGTTTATTGGCTTTGTTGTCAAAATGCAAAAGTGTGGCAATGGTTGCAAAGGATTTAAAAATTTGCTTGCAGGAGATGTGGCACCATTATTTCCCCCCTTTTCCAATAGCAGTAGGGGGGGAAACACAAAGGAGAGCTGATTAGAAACAGTTTATTGCCTGCTTGCATTCCTTCGCCCCTGCCTAGAGGCTACCAATGGGGAGAGTTGGTAGTACTCAAATTTGGTACAGTGAGGAATGTTTAGAAACTTGTAGCTGTGTACTCTGTGAAGATATTGCTCTGTATAGATAAACTTGTTTAAAAAAAAAAAAAAAAAAAAACACAGAAGTACCCAAAAAAATATGGGGGGGGGGGTGACCTCAGGATTTATTTTGGAGGAATAACTAGTCCAGAAGTTTTTAATACGAATGCCTGAACACCATAAGTATCTAATCTGGTCACAGCAAATGTATTATATTAAACCAGACCATTTTTAAGAAAAGGGGATTTTGCAAGGCAATGTTATATGCATTGGGCAAATTTGTTGCATTTTTGTTTGGGAGACCAGATAATTTTGAATAATTGGAGTGTGATTACCATGTATCCCTCTTCCTCTGTTAGTCTCAGTCCAGTGTGAAATTCATTCAATCCCTTTTTTTGTAACGTGCAGCTCCCTGACTTTCTAAGCATGTGCAAATGGCAATATGCTCTGTACTCCAGTAAAAAATTAAAACCTAATCCAGTCCTAGTGGAGCAATAATCAGCAAAAAGAGAATCCGTGTCTACGATACACCCAAGGGCTTGGAGCCGCTTGTCAACTCCAGGAGAATAAATGAGCGCTTGTGGCTGAGATATTTCTGCTGCTGAACGGGGAGGGTTCAGCGGGTTCGGCTGTCCTCAATGCCAGACAGCCTCTGGCAGGAGGGAAAAAAATTGACCTCCTTTGACGGGATTTGGAACCCTGCCAAGTCGCAGCAGTGAAACGGCTGGGCTCTTAACAGGTGGCTGTCTTACTGAAATGGCCATATGCGTTTTACTTTTGAAGTGTGTCCATAGCACGGATTGCATGTTTTTGCATTAGCTATGTCATGATCTAAATGTGAAAAATCCATTTGGAGCATGGAATTCTGAATTTTTGTTTTTTTCTTTTTGCCCCAAGCATGTGATTAAAATGCATTACAGATTTTTCTTTTGTATAAACAAAATGAGTCATGAACTACGCTGACATGCAGAAAGGACTCCTACCCGTAGAGCAACTGGGGTGAAGTGAAACGCGAAGGTTCACAAACCCGCATGCTCTGACGGATTTCGCTTTGTCCTGAAGGTGTCCTTGACTTTTTAAAGTTGGTCGTGTGTAAAAACAAAGGTGCACCTTTTCATATCTGTTGGTCTCTGGATTTAGTCATTTGTTTATGGAGTTTGCAAGTTTTCTCTCACAGTCCGAAGACTTGTGAGTTCGGTGGATTGGTCACTACTAAATTATCTTTGTCCTGTTTCATCCTGGGTGCTCCCTGCCTCACGCCTTATGCCTGCTGGGTTTGGCTCTGGCTCCCCACAAACTTGAAGTGGATAAGCAGTTTCAGAAGATGGATGGGTGTTTATGGAGAAAGCATGTAGGAAATGGAGAAGAGTGAAGAATGCTTACTGTGGTTGAATGTGACATTTGGGTTCACTGTTTGTGTTTCAAATGGATATGTCATCATTGATTTGCCTGAGTGGCCAAGTTACAAATCATTAGATGGTAATTGACCTAGAGGTCAGTTTAACATGTGGTATTTTGTTGATGTGTATCATCTATGTGCCAGATGTAGCAAACCGAGTCCATGACCCAGAGCTGATTGTCATTCCTGCTCAGATTTAGTCCAGTTCCTATGATTTATTAAATGATTGTCATTTACGTGTTGATTTGAAATTAATCCGTTTATGTGGACTTAAAATGGTAGTTTGTTTTTCTATAGGCAAACGTTAACTGTTGTTTTTACGTTTTGTAATTGTGAGCGGTATGTTCAAGTGGGAGGGGCCAATGTTATATATGGGATGTAAGTGCTCATTTCAGGGCAGGGCAGCGTTATAATAGAGTGGAGTTGTCCCGCAGTTTGAGGAAAACAGGAAGTGTGTGTGTGTGTCGTTTTTAAATGAGTTAGTAATGTCTAACGAGTTTTTTTGTTTTAATTATGTTCCCTCTAGACACCAGCTTCTTTTTCATTCTGACACCAGCATTTGTAATGGAGGATTCCCACAGGTAAGTAGCTTTCAAAAGAAGGATGACTTTTCTTATCTTGAGTTGATGCCATTTAAAGACATCTGCTAAGACAAAATGACCAGAAATAACATTTGATTATAATGATTAAATGGCGAAATATTGATATCCAACTAATAAAATAAAACTGCTGAAGTGCTGCGTAAAATGTTTTGGTCACATGGCATAAGATGTCACATTAACCTTAAACCTGAGTGTAGTGATTCTTACGGTGTATCAAGGTTAGGGGTATGAAGCCTTCATATTGCACATTTTGGCTTTCTGTATCAGTGAATGATATTGGGTTCTGAATGTTGGCCTGGGAAACACAGGAAGGTGATTCGACTTTAGAGAAGATCTGAGCGGAAAACCATCGATGGGATATTTGCATTAGCCCCTAATGCATGGTATTAACTGATGGGATGTAATAGTGGGCAGCCTAGCTACTGTATTCAGAGGCTTGTAGGTTTTAGAGTATCACTGGCATTGCGTGTACCGGCTCTGTTGTGTTCTCCCACAAAACCTGAGTCTAGATTTTTGGAAGAGGAGTAAAATTCTGCTGTAAGTCTCCTATGTGCTGGCTGGCTGGCTGGTTGCTTTGCTAGTCCAAAAGGAGCCCCCGAAATGCCTTGAAATTATGCAGAAATGTGAACATGAATTAATAAATAATTGCAAACGGTAATCGATGAAACGGTAGCTTTCCATCTTGTCCTCTGCCCCAGATAAGTTTTTCAATCTGCTCTTGATTTAGACCTGTTGCTAGTAGATCAGTGTTATTAATAATAATGAGTTTATTCATAAGTTTTAAATTACTCTTGCTGGGTCTTTTTGGAGAGTGCCGTGTTCAGTCATTTATTCAAGTTAGAGTTCTACTAAATATTCTTCAGTCTGAAAATTCCAAAACTTCACCGCTGTACTAAATGTTTATGGCAAACTGAAATAACGCAAATTTTATCGAATAAAGGTGACTAGATTTTTTTCTCTTTTTCCTGAATTGTGTTTTGAGATTTCATTTAATGTCCTTGTTAAGTATGCATTTGCCTGTAAGTGGGTGTTCTTGGTTTGCTTTAGTTTCAAATAAATGCATTAAAGTCCTCATGTTGAGAAAATAATGAACAGGTTTTACAGCCGGGTATTCATTCTGAAATGCACACTTCCGTCTGGATAAGTGAATGTTGTTGGGGGTTATTTGTTGGTCATAAAACTACTACTTTTTGATCTGTGAAGTAGGAAGCCCATGTTCATATCAAAGCCCAGCATCTCATTCATGTACAAAGGAAGGTCCATCAGTCTGCAGGGTTATTTTTTATAGAACAGAAAGGCCTTATTTTGGAGCAGTGAAGGGACCCCTGCATACCCCCTGCCCCCCCGCACACTCAAGAAGCCATTATCGTAGCTTACTGGAGGCCACAGAGAGGCCTCTATTTAAATATAGAGTTTCATTAGAAATGTTGCTAGATCATTCACTA
>JAOYSI010066699.1:11371-22894 GCA_025775065.1 Hiodon alosoides
TAGGTAGCCAGCTCCTTGAACATAGTTCTCCATAGAGAACATAGTTTCTGGTCTATATTGATAAATGTGCCAAGTAAGATTTTAACCAGATGCCAAGACGAGTATAAATTCAAAAAGCTTTTTAATATTGGAGATCTGATTTTATACATGCAGTCTAGGTTAGGAACCAAGAATCATAGATCAGGCCTAAGAATCAGTCTGTTATAAGTGTTTGCTGTACTGGTTGTCCTGCTGTGTAACCTTGAATTGATTTGCAGATGCGCGTTTTGCATGATAAAAGGGGTTTGCTTAAGGATTTTTTTTTTTTTTATAAAGGGAGATGCATCGAATTGAGTGCAGAGTTTTTTTTGTTTTGTTTTTTAAACTATGACCACTCTCTGACTGCTGTGCCCTCTGACATTGACTTTGCTGTTGGTTAATGGCGAGTAATGTAGTTTTTAAGGCTGTTGGTTCACACTGAGAGACAACCGGGCCAGTGGCGTTGTGACCAACCATTTCAGGTTCCACATCAGTAACTTTTTGTATATGCAAGTAGTGGAAATGGGAGATCCCGTTAATATTTTTTCCCAATTTGCTGGCAATGGAACAACAGAAAAATTGGCTTGTGTGAAATTTTATTTTATAAATTTTTTTTCCAGCACTATTTGATTAGAATTACTAAAGTACTTGCAGGGTAATATTAGCAGTGACTTAGTGTCTTGAGGTGATTTAACTGATTGTTTTAGAACATTCTATTGGGGGGGAGGATGTGGTTCTCTATGTTAAAATATCCATTTTAAAAATGAGAAAAATACCTCTAATGTGTTGACATTTTTTCCCTCTTTAGAGCAGCCTGCAGGTTTCCCTCGCTGGTCAGACTGAAGGGGAGCAACATCACACGATCTGCATTCCTATCTCCAGATGTTGGATGAACACGCCTGCACTCACCAACAGGAAAAAAAAAAAAAAAAAAAAAATACAACAAATCTGTATCCTCCAGTATATTTTAATTTTCTTAACCATGTATCTTCCTTTCTGATAGATAGTTGGTGTGTGGGTTTAGTTGAGATAATGAGACGTATTGGGTCTTTTTGTCCTTGTCTGTATGTGTAATTATTAACCCGTAGGTCTATTTGGGACTCTAAGCCTTGATGATGCACAGCCTTTCGGGGGTGGGGGACAACATCAAATGACACAAAGAAACTCAACAGATGCAAACAAAAGCAAGTTAAGACGATGACCGTACCACTTGTCTGTGTTTACTGACTCCGCCGGCGGCCTCCTGTTGGGGGGGAGGGGGGGGGGGGGGAGTTGGTCTAAGAACTCTGCAGCAGCATGTCTTCCACTTGTCCACTGTATACACTTAAATGGCTGGATTTCTCTCTCTCTCCATTTACACACTCTTGACAGCGTTTTACTGAGGCTGAGAGTCCCTCTTTTCCAGTTAGTTACTAAATGCTTGGTAGTTTTTATTTTTTATTGCTTTTTTCTTTTTCTTTTCTCGTCTGTAATTTAGCTTTTATTTTATTTTTTTTGGTTTTTACTTTACTAGTATAAATTCATATGGTAGACATGTATGTTGTGATGTATAGAAGTAGCTATAGAAATGCATTGTTTCCTTGTGGTAACTGATTGAGACACTGCCACGGATTTCAGACACTGATAAATGGTGCTATTTTGGAATTTTATCTGCTCCTTGGTAAGGTAGCTCAGATGGGTTTTATTTAACATTTTCATGTTTTGAGAAGGTGTTGGTTCTTTGTCGCCTGGTTGTTGTAACTTGGTCTGGATTGACTTGTCTTTCTGCCGTTTTCTGTGTGGCTTTCTCATTGGGTGCAAGATGAAGATCTCTAAAACTCAGATGGTTAACATAAGAAAAGTATAATATGCAAGATTATTGCAGAAATATGTGGGAGTGGGAGCAATCACAAAACTGCGATCTTAATGTTTTCCCTTTAATATGGAGGTGTGCAATTAAATGGATTAGAGTTCCCAGCACTAGGCACTTTTATGAACTGCGTGTGGTTTTTAACCATGTGTGCATTTTTACCCCTTTACATTTTTCAAGGGTCAAACATTTCCTGAATTCAACATTAACCAGCAATGAATTGATCAAAATGGAGATTTGGAAGGAAACCATTATGATGGTAATCTGAAGTCTGTACTTGTGAAGTTTGGAAAGTTTTTTTTCAGAGGGGTACTAAAAAAAAGTTACAATTGATGTTTTTTTTTTTATTTATTAAAATTATCAGAAAGCGGGGAAAGGAGAATAATATCCTCTGCCTGCACATGTGTGTTTGGCCTCCAAATGGGTTGGATTTCAGGGTTCTCAAAACCGCTAACACCAGCGCTATGACTTAACCCAGAACCTTGCCTGATGTACCGTATGTGACTGCAATTAAAGTCCGCATAGATTGTCAATTACGATGTCCAAACGAGGCAAGCGTGTAGTGTGAAAGAAATGCGGTACAATCCTTTCATCACATCTTTTGAATTAGCTGTGATTCCAATAAACAGTACTTGAATCATTTTATAATTGATCTTAGGTATATCCTTCGGGTGGGAATATGAACCAAAAACAGCTTAATTTTGTTTCGCTAGCGATTTAACATTGAAGTAACGCCATTCAGTATTTGCAGTTTTGTCTTTGCTTCCTGTTAATTCATACCATCTACAATTCTAATGATAACCAACTCGAAAGCCCACCTTAGTTTCTTTGCGGAACCCATTAAAAAAAAAAAAAAAAAAAAAAAAATTTTAGTAGTGGGGACCCTCCTAGCTTGTTCTGAGCTTTCCCCTTGTTCTAACTTCTCGGTGACTGCATGCTCTTCTGCTTTGGTTTAATTTGTAATTACTGTTCTCTGCAATTGTCACTTCCTCTGTTAGACTAGGAATGCCAGCAGTTTTGTAAATAGCCAGTGACTGTTATGCAAGTCCTGCATTAGTTTATTGAGGTATACTGTATCTACGACTGTGTACGGTTAATAAATGCCAGCTTTTTGTTATCATATGATCTTTAATACTCATGCACTATAAGTATCCCATGTATTTTATTTTTTTTGGCTATTTTAGCAGTAGTTCAATAAATATGCAAGCTTTTAAATCAAATTCTTTGACCTATTCGTATTTGTTTTTTACACAGTGTTTTTGTTCACATGTTCCTGCATGCAGAATTTCTTTCATTCTCTACCGGTTCAAACTGCACTGGAAACGTATTAAATATTAGAGTATTCCTCCGTTTGATGTGTGGGATATATACATATCATTAGTGGGTCTGTACTTGAGTAATAAAAAGATGTTATTCAGAAGACTTGGATATCAAAAAAAAATTGATTCCCTAGCTTGATGTATGCCACTTGTGTTGCAGAATGATACTTAGTTCTGTTTTTTCTGATGGAACAGACTGTAGGTGTACTGACAGTATGATGGTTTTTGCTAGGGTATGTCAGTTTGCTTTTGCCTGTGAATAAAACGAGAGCAGAATGTTGACTGCTATAATTGAACTCATTTTAAACGTTATAATCATATCCTGCATGTCGCCATTTTATAGTTCAAGTGTCCCAATACTTGAGTTTGGCGTTGCGAATCAAAATATTTTTGTGGAAACGCTAGTTTCATTTAGGAACAGTCTAGCTTGGCAGAAATCCATGCAATGGCAGCCTTAGTGACTTGGTGCTGAGTGTGCGTAAATCGCTGTTTTTACGATTGAGTAATATTTTCCACATGCGAAATGAACTCTTTGAAGGGGTTTGGGTTTCTTTCTCCTTTAAAAACTGGTTCATTTTCTGCCTAACACAGGCCATGTAGGTGCCAATCCTCTGAAAAGTGTTCAACCGAAAGCAGATTATTATTGAATGCTCTGCTCTACCGGGCAGTTATAGTATTGCCCTCATTATAAACAATTCACACATACACTAGTTTGGATTTGCAGCGGTCTGGCAGTGATTCAGTAGTTCTTGCCAAGACAAGCCCTGTTGGCAGTATTTACATTCCAGGGAATACACTACCAAAGTATCGCTCAATAATCTGACAAGACTGTTTCTAAACCCACGTTGCGCAACGTGAGATCTTTTTGGCAGGTTTGTCAAAGCTGTGGTTCGATGTTCAGATTGGCCATGTAACCGATGGTATCTCAGAAAGGAGGCAGGTCTAATTTAATCCAGTTTTTTAAAATATATATAATCCCAGAGTAAAAAAAAAAAAAAAACTGGAAGTGAGAATATTTGGCTATAAAAGGGAAAATGCTATATTGTAAAACGTTTAAAAGTGATGATGGAGTTTATATATGGATCCAGGAGTGTGATGGCGCTGGGTGAGGGCTATGAGCCATTCTTTTGATATAACAACTTAAAAAGCACATTATACTCAAGTCAGACCCGCTTAAATAATGAAAAAGCTTTTCATTGCAATCCCACACAGGTTATTACATTACAACAGTCTATCTTATGAAAAATAAAGCAGGTTTGCAGTAAACTTGCAGCAACCCTACATTTACCCTATTCAAACACTGATGTAATATGTAAAAAATCTTAGCCACAAACCTGTAGGCTACTGTACGTTTACTTTGTATTGATACCATTAGTTTGGCAGCAACTTGTGCTTTTTATTTTACTTAAACTGGATCACTCCTATAGTCACTCCCACTCTGCAGACGGCTCTCAAAACCTCTAAATAACTTCAGCCTTCTTTTTTTTTTGTTTGTTTTGTTTTCGTCCTGAAATTTGCCCTGTTAAAACAAAATGAGTTTTGTGGTTTGTGCTTCAGAAATTCAGCTGAGAAAAGTGATTTCACTGCAGAGAGTTTAAATTCTAGATAGCCCTTTGAGGACATACAGTGTATTTTATGTTTAAAAGTCAGTTTGGGTGGGGAAAAGAAAATGGGTAAGTATAGATAAAATATTTTGAATATTTGGACATGGAAAGATTGAGAGCGTAGTGGAGGCAGCGTATCCAGCATGCATTGCTAAGGGGGGTTTCAAGGGTCGTCACTTGGTATTCAAACTCACTAATACATCGTTGCAGTAAAGTTCTATAGAAATTTTCTGATATTGGATACACTTTTCTCGAACCTTCATACAACACACCTTTAATATAAAGGAGTGTTCTAGCTTTTGTTATGGTACAGCATTCTTATTTTGAACTTCTAAGTGAGAGTAATATGAATTTAGAGGATCTTTACATTTTGACTTCCCATGACCCCGTGAGCAGTACTTCCTCGGCAATCAACCAACCGTGGCCCAAGTCGAGAGAATACAACCTTTGTGGTTAGAGACCACTGCACTATGATGCATGACTTGTGTAGGTTTATTAAAAAGCCATTATCGTCTTTAAACTAAGTCACACATGACAATGTCAATTGTGTTTATTTTTAACTTACACCAGATTCTGTACTGTAGGGGTTCTGCACTGACTGTTTTCTGTTAAGTAATGATTATTAACCTCAATATGCGACAGAGAAAAACTGAAGAAAGTTTTCTACTGCTTCTTCAGTATAATGTTTCTTCTTGTGCACTGATTTAACTACGTTTTTTACCGTCAGTTTCTCCAGCCAATTATTCTTTAAAATATTTTGTAATGCTGAACATCCCATTTAGATTTACCTTAAAATTCACCAGTCAAGCTACTCTTAGGATTCTAATCCAATATGTTTATTAGATAACTGAGCCGGTGGCATGTCAAACTCTTTATTGTCTTGATATTGATTCTGTAATTATGTTTGCACTAAATTATTTGGAACATTATAACAACAGTATCAGTTTGTCTTGCGATGTCTTTAAAAAAAAGCATACATAATCAGTGCTGGTTTGTGGCCTGAAATTGAACCAGTCGTCTAGTTGAGCCGTGAGTATTCTCAGATTTAATTTAATTCTAGACCCTGGTGAGTTTGGCATCGCGATAGCATGAACTTTTAGCGTCTGGCCACATTTTACCCAGTATCCGTTTCTTCCTTAATGGACTTCTCTGTTCTGCTTGAGTGTAGGACAACCAGCGATTTAGATTTTGGTTACTGCTTTAGATGAAATGGGATTATCCCATAACTCATGGGCAAGCTTCTGGAACAGCAATGAAATGGAGCTTTTCCTTGTATTTTCCGTTTCTCAGTAAAGGACAGGGCAATTGAGGCTAATGACAGAAATATTTCACGTACAGAACTCTGTCATGTGAATGCCACGATATTAAGGACAGAATGGGCTGCACGTACAGGAATGCAGAGGGGGGTGCATTTACATTATGCTGCCAGAGTATACAAGACTTGAGCTTATCAGTGTTCAAACCAAATGACACTTAATAAACCGAAATCATTATTTTATATGGGATTAATACCACATTTCTCCTCCCTCGTAAATGAGGATCTCCACCTCATTCCTGCTGATCCTATCATAAGCAATATTATTGCCACAATGATAAATCACACTATAAACAGTACTGATTTATATCAAGGCTGTAATACAAGGAGTGACATGGCATTGTGTTCTACCATATGAAAGGATCTCATCTGGTGCTGCCAGGCGCAACTCAGATGCGAACTGAGGGGCAGCCCGAAAACTAGCACCAGCTCAGAGACGGGCAGCGATGTTAGTGTCTGTACCCTTAAAACTAAACCAAAAGTAACAAGACAAGACAGCACAAACATAGTATGGATGGCCACACTGGAGTACAGTAAGTAAAATAAAATGAACAGGGAATTTTTTACACTTAAGAGTGATTTTCTTATTTCAATGTGTCTATCTTTTCAAGAGCACATGGCAACGGTGTGTTTCTTTAAATGCAACAAAGTAACTGCTGTCACTCCAAAAGCACAATGCATAGTATTTTAATTCAAAATTTCATTCATAACATCCTATAATTGGCAGAGTCAAATTATTTTATAAAATGAACTGGTTATTTAGCAGTTACTCCAGAGCCAATTACAGTTGTACATTATTTGTGCATAAGGCCCAGCTACTTTCAGGTGTAACTTACAATGTAAATGTAAATTTATTTTTAGCCCTTAAAACATAACTTGTATAAAATAGAAAATAATAATAATAACAGAATGCTGCATAGGTCTGGTTCTTTGCCAGAGAAATGCATTCCTGCACTCACATAATAAATGTTGAGTTTTTTAAATAACTGGGTTTATTCACCCGACTGAAAGCCCACAGCGCTTGTATGTTCGTAAAACTGCATTCATTAAAAGCAGCACATGAAATTTCCTCTTTATCGATGTGAAAACCCCTAAGAACAGCCCTTCGTTCTGACCTGGCAGGCCTTATGCTTGGAGCCTTTTCATATCCTTCTTAGAAAGAGGTGAGTGAGTGCATTTGGCAGGGTTAGCTGGTATGCTGCCACATCCCATTAAACCAGCAATGTAGTTATAGTTTCATAGCAGATGTGCAGATATAATGTGCAAATAGCACAAGACAGATGAATGATCATTTTTATGCAATATATGCTTGAAGAGTAATGACGACTAAAAGTCTGGATGCAAAATTCAAATGTGTGCTTTGATACGGTACATTGTATAAAAGTTTTTTTTGCATCTATGACAGATGTAAAAACATGGCCCCTTTCCATGATAAACACATGCTTATTCCAACAGACCCGACCAAATAAAGTCTGGTCTTTTACATTGCTTCCTGAGTAAATGAGTTGAAGTAAGGTAACAGTGTGGAACATCAGCATGAGGCAAAGAATCACAAGATTTCTCACTCACTATAACAATTGGTACCAATGGTGACTTTTCACTTTGCATGAATTGGATCTTAAACAGATGGCTTGCAGCCAGAAACTGCAGTTTAGCTTTGTGATCAATTCAAAGTCAGAAGCTATTTGAACTGCAGTGTGAAACTATACCACAATCACATCTGTTAATGATTCGTATGGCCAAAAAATGTAAATAAGAGAGACTGTTGTGTTTTTAGGTAAAAGTTTACATTTGTCCAGTATCTCGAAGAAACTGTAACAAGAAGGAACACGATTACATTTTTAGGTTATAGTGTATGGCTCAAAACCATCTAATAAATGACCTCTTTATAGTGGAAGGAAACCACAAAAGGAAAACAATCTCTTTCAAAAACAAAACCATGATCAGACCATGGTCCTTCGATCGATACATTTTAAGAAAAAGGACTGAGGATTAAGAATTTTGAGTTCACATGACAAAGTTGAAAGTATACTTACACTGTCACATTATAACAGCCGTTTTTACTGAACTCTTTTATCCTTTTATAAAGATCACTGTTGTATATCGTATCGATTATGAGACTGCAATTCACGGGACAAGACAAATTAACAGGGATTAATGTCCATGAAATTGCATGGATTATTACCAATCACCAATAGGTGGTAGAAAAGAGGCATCGTTTTCGAATAGCATGAGAAAACTGTTTTGTAATGCTTGACGGGAGATCAGAGAAGGACGTGCAGGCTGCAAGGGGCAAATCAAATCCTTAGTGAGTATTAAAGGTGGATTAATTAAATTCCCAAGAAAAAAAAGTACTCTGGATTAAACAACTTTGAAATCTATCACAGTTTCACTGTCCTCACAAATAAATTTAGCGGAGATGACCCATGCTGGCAATCTTAAGAAGTTACCCCACTTTCATTGGGTGCTCATGACAATGAGCTGTTTGATGAAAGCTGGTATATGGAACAAGATTGGGAAATAAACACCGAGATATTAGGTAGCTACGGTGACAAATCTGCACTTCAGTCTAGTAGGTTTCAATTGTGAAAAGGGTATGTATAAAAGGTTCTACATGACTGAGATCTACTGAAGTTATTCCAGTAATGATGGGGAAAACCTCTTAAAATATCTGTTTTTGTATCTGAATCAGGAGTTTAACTGTTGGACAAAATTAAGTCATACCAAGGTACACAGATTTCATCCTAAAGGTGCACTTTCTATCCCTGTTCAGTATTTCAGCTCCTAAACATATGGTCAATGGGCCACAGTAACTCAGAGGATGAAGAACGGCCTGACGCCCGGTCAGAAGTGCTGAGGAAGAAGAGCTGTGTGACACCTGGTCAGAAGTGGTAACTGTGAGGAAGAGGAGCTGTTTGAGACCTGGTCTGAAGTGCTGAGGAAGAGGAGCTGTGTGAGACCTGGTCAGAAGTGGTAACTGTGAGGAAGAAGAGCTGTGTTAGACCTGGTCAGAAGTGGTAACTGTGAGGAAGAGGAGCTGTGTGAGACCTGGTCAGAAGTGTTAACTGTGAGGAAGAAGAGCTGTGTGACACCTGGTCAGAAGTGGTAACTGAGAGGAAGAGGAGCTGTTTGAAACCTGGTCTGAAGTGCTGAGGAAGAAGAGCTGTGTGAGACCTGGTCAGAAGTGCTGAAGAAGAAGAGCTGTGTGAGACCTGGTCAGAAGTGCTGAAGAAGAAGAGCTGTGTGAGATCTGGTCAGAAGTGCTGAAGAAGAAGAGCTGTGTGAGATCTGGTCAGAAGTGGTAACTGTGAGGAAGAAGGGCCGTGTTAGATCTGATGGGGAGCATTTTAACAGAAGCTGAAGTGCAGAAGTAGAGAGTCTGGGCAGAACTTAGTGTTTAGTATGCATGCGGTAAAGCTCATTATGTAAATATTGTGGTGACCAGAATAAATAAGTCCTGTGAGTCACTGTCTGATTAAGTTTCAGGCAAGGATGGAGGCTTGGGAGGAGAATCTGTTCCTCAGAATAACAAACTTCTTTTCATTCATGGCTGCTGTGACTACTCACGGTCTCCAAACTGCGAAGGAAAATGATTTAAACCAAATGTTTTTGACTGTTCACCTAGTTAATACCTGGGTATGTCTGGATTGACTGTTAAAATGGTTTGTATTGTTCTTTCTTTCTTGCAGCTGTTGACCGTTTCTTCTTGAGTTCTACGTTGCTGATTGATTGTTTTTATTGTAGATGTCTGTGAGGCTCTACAGCACTGTGTGCAGGAATATTCCTTGTCTTTTTTTAATCTTCCTCCAAAAATACAGCAGGGGGCAGTAATGTGTCTGTAGCTGAAATCGGAATAAGGACACAACTGAAAAAGCCCACAGAAGAATCAACGGAACAGCCCCAGATGTTACAATTTTGGCATTTAAGGAAAATTAAGACATAACACTGCTGTATCAGGCATTGTAATTTGCCCTTCCGCCTTGATTCCCCATTTTCAAGCTATCAAACCCTGGAGTAAAAAAACTCAACATAACCAGCATTTTCCTGAAAAAAAAGAGAATGCAGTAACTCTGCAAAATTTTGTAAAACTGCCAGCCCTAATCCAAAGCACTTAGTATGCATCATAGCATCTTGTTAAAATTATTATTTAGTGGACTGGTTACTATGTTACTGGTTGAGCGAGGCCGGGGCACTTTAAATAAATGTATTTAATTATGGGTGATTAATATTATTTCTGTAAAGGGGAGATACTGCCTGGGGAATTTAATGCAGCCATATAATTTACCAAGTGTGACGTATGATCTGCTTGTCAAAACCAGTGAAATGGATAAAAAGCCATAATCAAAACTCTCCTTAACTCTAATTACAAATCATGAATTTAATTTCAATGGTGTTAGGACACGGGAGGAAGATATCTAGCTGGCCTGGGTACATAGTTGTTACATAAACAGTCATGTTTCGAAAAGATGACAACGATCTACCAGATGATTTTGATCAAACGTGATAAAAGCTGTTTTGTTAAGACTTCTGCAAATCTGTTGTGAGAAGCCAAAGAAAATCAGACAAAAATCAGTAGTTGGACTATAGTTTTTGATTAAACAATATATAGTTCTTTATAGTTTTTGCAATAATAATGATCAGTATTTATTCGTATGCCATTTTAAAATTGGAATTTCAAGTCTATATGGCCAAATTGTAAAAACATAATTAATGGGAAAGTAACTCATTAATCAGCTACATCCATATGCATTTCTGATACATGATGGTAGGTGTCTTGCAATGATCATGTAATGTTTACACTAATAAATGAGCAGGAGTTTTTGAGGCTTTAGAAAAACACAATGCTGACCCCTGGCTAAAGCAAAAAAACAAACAAAAAAAACAAAAACAAAAAGATTTAGCGAAGAAATTCAACAAGTTATGATAAAATAAACATCCCTCAACAGACTAAAAAAGTCTTATTGAGTGACTTCATGAGTTAAAGTTTAGAATTCGACCCTGGATGCCTGTTTGTGAAAGCGTTAACTGACACTGCAAAGCAGAATTCCTTTATGCAGTTTTTGGCATTTACATTTATTTTTACATTTATCCAAAGAGATTTGCATAGCAAGACACAGTTGCAGCAAACAAAAAAAAAGGACGCAACAGATACATCAGCTGTACTAAATTGACGAATACTATACAAGGCGTACACAGACAATACGTGTCGTGACCTTGGCTGGGACCAAATCAAAACTTTGGAAGCCCCGTAATAGCGTTTTACATTACTGTATTTAAAAAAAAAAATATTTTTTATGAGATATTTACAAGAAAGACACACGCCTTCGCCAGGTCCAACCTTACCAATGCCGGGGCCCAGCAGAAACGGCAGTACGACCAGCACCGTCGGGGACCCGGATTTGCTGTGGGGGACAGGGT
>JAOYSI010066709.1:4271-22893 GCA_025775065.1 Hiodon alosoides
AGCGGGGTTTTCTTCTGTTCGGATAGTCATCCCAGATAAACATAACGCAGCTGAGCGTGTCCGTAACCAGCGGGGTTTTCTTCTGTTCAGATAGTCATCCCAGATAAACATAATGAATAGGATAACAGTTCGATAGCAACATGAAGAAAGAATTGCTTACCAGATTAAGCTACCACTTAACACTAGCAGTCTGTTGAGCTTTCAGGAAGGGCCTTTTCCTCGAACCTGTGGCCGGAACACCGTATTCACACAATCGGCGTAGACTTCTCAGCCTGACGATGCCAAACCTTTGCGGTTGACCTCTCGAACCCTTTTTCCTGCCCTTGCAGCGTGTAATGGTAAAATTCCCTAGCATCCTTTACTGGTCTGTGTCTGCGACTTTCTTTATTGTGTGGACACTATAGCGGAAAGGGGTAGATTGAGTTTTTTATAGCCATCAGCTTGTGATGATTAATGACGGCCAGCATGTTTCTGAAACTTCCCTGGCCTTTACCATCATGGTGTATATTACTGAATGTATACACCATAGAAACAGACCAAAAGATAGCTTCCGGAAAGCTCCTTAATATGACTCTCCAGACAAAATTCATTTTAAAACGGGATTCAGTTTGCAACGTTTTGTTTCTAGATATTTAGAGGGGAGCGAATAATTTAAGTGTCATGCTAACACACACAAATGCCTCAACACACACTGATCTATTCACTTTAGTAGCTGAAATTCAAATGAAAAATTTCCACATAACTTTAAATCAATTTCCTATAGATCAACACAGACACATTTGTTACTCTAAATGTGTAATTTCCACACATTAAAAATCCTTTCACAATAAACAGATAAATAAATACGCAGGCCCTTGATTACATGCTCCGTCGTGTTTGAGCCAAACTCCTGACAAGCAGAGGGCTTTCACCCAGGGTCTGCCCCGAGTGGTGACACACTGACGGTAACAGATGTTCTTTCTCATCCCTGTCCGCATACGATTCATCTTGCTGGCAACCCCTCTCCCTTCAGAGAGAAACCAACTTCCCTGTCCTCCTCAGCACAGCACAGTCCAGTCCAGTCCGCCTGCAGGCTCAAACATCCACACTTGTGTCCCACCTCAGGTGTTACCTCGGCCACAGGATCTAATGTGTGGGTTTGTGCTGAGTGTGTGCATCCACAGAGCCAAGGCACACAGCCAGTGAGAATGGCAACATCTGTAAAAGATTTTTTCACTAATCTGCATTCGCTCCATTGGGTTCCATGTGGCGGGGCTGTAACCACGTCGTTCCGATAACTGGTACAGGACAAGGGAGTCACGGTGACTGTGTAATCAGCTCCGCCGTATAACCTGCTGGTCAAACGCCGCCTTCTACACAACCTGACTGCTATAACCGGCGTCTTCAACACCTGCTTCCAAGACGTGTTACCATTTCAACTTCACCTAGGTCTTTTCATGTTCAACCATTCCAAGACTCATTTAATCCCGTAAAAATAAAATGCATGAAAGAACTAATAAACCCAGGTGGGTACGGTCTTGAATGGGGGTTAGTGTGAGGGAGGCGTCTTCCCTGCCTGGGGATTTGCCGAGTACAGAGACGCACGACTTCTTCCCCCACTCAGACAGCAGGTTATACTTCCATCATGATTTCATCACTTCCAACTGTCAAGTTACACTCAACCTTTGCTGCTTCGGAGTTTCCCCCATTGGCAAATGTGCCAATTTATGATAAAACGTACACAGAAACGCAGCACTGGTGGGAATACATCTGCATACCTGCTTTCGGTGGGCTCGTGACACGTCGGCCCCTGTAGAAGCAGCCAGATTCCCCTCCCACCCCACTCAGGGTCGGGGGCATGCTTTATTCTTTGTTTGTCTGGAATTAGTGAAGCCTCTATATAAGTCACCTGCTCAGGCAAGGACAGGTTCAACCCCAGGGTTATTAGCCGTCCTCGATACAGGCCCGAGTAAAAAGTGAACTTTTTTTTTATATAATTAGCGGTCAGATGCAATAAAACTTATGCGTCGACCTGTGGGACATGATTATAGATGTGTATTCGACTCCGTGCTGATGAAAGAAATGACTGCACTCGAGTTAACATTTATGAAGGGCACTGCGGAGAGCAGATCGGGTTATGATGAACGTTACGTTGAATATTCTGTGCATCAAATTTCAAAATATTTTATCTGTCAAGATGCCTGCGATTTTCACAGACTTTCATAGCAAAGAGAAACTTGCTAACAATTTCCGCATGGCTATCTTTTTGGGGGGGAATACACCTCAAATATCGGAATGTGGAGTACTTTTTAAATTTGATTAAAAGGCATTCCAATCAATTAAGTATGAATAAAAGCCTTGCTGGTTTTTTAAAGGCAATCCAGTAAAAATAACAGCATTTATGATCATCTGTATACAGATATTACATATTACAGATGTTGCACAGAGGCAAAAAGCACATTACCCACAGTACAGGAAAAGTTAAACTAATGGAACATAATACAAGGATAGCAAAACGGGGAGAAAAAAATAAACATCCAAATAATATTGTGTCCTTTTATATTCAGTGTGCCCCCTGCATGAACTAAATAAACATGAAATGTTAAAGTAGTCAACTGTAGCGAAAGGTTTTTTTTAAAAAGATGTACCCCCCGCCCCGCCCCGCCCCTTGTATTTCACGCCGTGTTTGTGATACAAGCGTAGGAAAAACAGCAGGCAAATTGTGAGGATAGGCAATACATACAAACACACAATTAAAAAGTAGGAACCACAGGCCTTGGGGTTGAGGAAATAAATATTAATGAGGCTCAGCGTGCACCTAGGAAGGGGGCCAGACAGAGTCACGGCGTGCCAGGGTCATACAGGGGCCCCTACCTGACAGGGTTGCTGGTCAGAGAGACCCGCAGGGAGTCCAGACAGGCCAGCAGCCTCTCGTCTGCCACGCCGGACTGCAGCACGCCCAGGAACTCCTGTGGGGAGATCTGATGGCTGCTTTTCAGGCTGCCCTGCGAGGAAAGAGGAGGGATGAGGAGAAATCTTGATTAGGAACCCCGGACAATGCGAGCGGATCCTCTCTCTTGCTGTGGGATTCAATCCAAGACAGAGAATAATTACCACTGCCAATTCAGATGGAAATCCTCAGTGATCTTCTTTTTTAGAAGGAATTACACTTCCCCGCACAAACAGTGCTTTGGAGAATTTAGCAAGAACAATGTGTCATGACTTTGCGCTTGCTTGGACAAAACAATTAGGTTACTATTGCGCATGAAATGTTGCTGTATAAAGAGAGGCAACCCTAAAAGAAAATAAGACTAAACCATCTCATTTTACACAACGCTAAAACCTTAAGAAAAAATGTTTTGTTTTATAATTGTATACATTTCTGAAAAGGGTACATAACATACATACATAAGTAAAGCACGTTATCAGAATTTCAAATTCTTATGCAGAGATCACCATATGAGAGATCATACTAATCCTTATGCAGAAATCAACATATGAGAGATCATATTAATCCTTATGCAGAGATCAACAAATGAGAGATCATACTAATCAAAATATAGCACAGAAACGAATGCTCTGTGGAATCACATTTGACTAATTCTAAAGAAAATAAAAATCTCACCCTTTTCTCACATTTTTCTGTGACCTTGACTCAGAACCTACATAAGCTCAAGTATGGCCTCCCTCACCAAACAGTCACACCATCCGTCAGAAGTACAACCACCCAATTCAGTCTGTTCAGCTTACAGCAGTTCAGGTAAACCTCAATCTTATACATTTCTTCAGTGTTATTTTGCTTCCTGCTGACCTTGCTTTTACATCCAAGGCTGAGGAACGACCATCTTCCAGGGTGAGAAGCAAAACTGAATACCCAACGTTCAAAAGACCGCCACCAAAAACCTATGTATGTAACATGTCTAGGTAACATGTCTAGAACTCCATTAGAAGTGAATTATTAGGGGTTAAAAAAACTAAAACATTTTAAACATTTCTATTGTCAAAATGTCTGTCCAGACAAGTTACCCTGTTTGAACTCATTAGATCCAGATAAACAAAACCATACACTTTTTTAAAACTCCCCTATCTAATGTGGAAATTGATTATAAATGATTTGTGCTAGTAGACATTTTTTGAGAACTGGTTATGCGCAGGGTGCTGTGGAGGGGAACAAATTGCTTTCATTTTCTTTTTTTTTTATATATATATATAAAAAATAAAAAAAAAGTTACATTTCCCGTCAAAAGAAAATTGCCCACCGCTGCAACATTGTACAATAGTGCTGAAGATAAATCTGCGGTCCCTCACTTCATCACAGGTGTTGCGAAAGGGAGGGAAGAATCCGCCAAGATTATTTCCAAAGGATGGCGGTGGGAAAACCTTGGGGTAAGCTAAAAATATCAAGGGTGCAAGGAGCAAGTGTGGGACGGTCCTCGGGAGACGTCCCGCGGAATTAAATCGAATAAAAAATCTCCTGTAACCTCCAGCTTCCACTCTGATCAGAAAAGTGCGCACAGCATGGGTGTGAGGAAACAGAGAAGAGAGGCACACTGTGCACCGTCCCAGCAACACCACCCCACCTCCACCTCCACCTCCACCACATCTCCTGGGAGACAGAGCGAAAACACTGTGGTCGGAAAAATCGAACTGCGGAAGAGAAAGACGAGGAGAGTACCATTAAGAAAAAAAACCCTCACAGAGAAGCAGCCCAGAAAACTTTTGGCCTGCGCTGAGATAAGGCGTCTGCCGGTTTTAAATCGAGTGCCCCGCTGTTTACCCACGATTGCTGTAAATCTGTACTGACAAGTGGTTGTAACACTTGCTAGCTGGCTGCATAAGTGTTTGATAAATATATTTTAACAGCATTTTTCTTTTTATTACTGGTAGGGCCCCCCCCACCCCCCACAACCACTTTTTTTTTTTTTTTATTACCCCAAGTCATAAATACAACCGAAATGAGCTGAAGACACTGGCAAGCAGAGCAGAGCCTCCCGTGCCTGGCCAATAAAAACAGGCCTTTAAAATCCATCTCACAGCCCTAAAAAGAAAACGGAGAAGACAAAAATAGAGGTTTAAATCACCTGGCAGGAAACGCAGAGCAGAGCAGACCTGCAAAAGGATAGCACTTAGTGACAAGGAGATAACGACAACCTTTTGGTCTCCATGGCTACAGGTTTTTTGGGGGGTTTTTTTGTGCTGGAGATGGCCTTCACGAGCCCGTGACCCACACATCTCCCTCCATTCAGCTGAAGCCGTATGAACAAAAGATGGCATTTCACTAGTTTGTCACAGCTTGCACAAAGTAATCTTTCCAACGCTATACTGGTTTTTCCCTCATTTAAAAAAGTCAATAAACAGCTGCATAAAAGTCCTTCGGTTTGTTTTAGTCATCCAGTTGAAATTCAAGGAGAGCCTAATTTGACTCTGGTGCTGAAAGCATTTTGTGTATTTTAAAGCTGTGAACCAGAAGACGGTCCAACAGGAACAGAACTTTTCTGCATTTCAGTACATTACATAACACTTCAGGAATGAGGGGGCCGTTGGTGACCCACTGATCCGGTTAACACAAGGAAAGAAGCCACACTCGGCGCGGGAACCTCTGCTCCTTCACTCTGGGGTGAGTGAGAAGCAGAGACCGCTCATCTGGGGCTGACGGGAGACGCTAAAGGCTAGTTTCTGTGGCGGACCAGGAGTGATCCGGCAAGGGAACCAACTCAAGCATTAAACCCAGCCGGAGCTACTGAACATTACAGAAACTTTTATGCAGATTTAAAAAAAAAATAATAATGCTAGGTGTATTCATCACTGTCAGCTAAATCTGTTATTTTACTGAAAATAACGTCATATAGCATCTGCAAGTGTCAAGATTAAGAATGAGTCGAGTTTACAGAGGTTTCCCCCCCACACAGCAACACTTCGATTGACAGGCAAAAGGCTGCTTTTCTTTAAATATTTCAAGAGATCAAACGCACATTTTCACTTTGGCTCGTCATCAGCCCAAAACCAACATTGAAATGGAGTGTTTCTCAACAGCAGCACTGGCCCAGTGGTACTGCGTGGGGAAACCTAGGGCATTTAAATAGGCGGCGGTCATTAAGACGGAAATCTAGCCTATTTCTACCTCTGTCAGTTCTGCTATAAAGCCTATAATTACAGGCAAGAGGACATAACAGAAAAGCAGTACATGCCAGAGACACTTAGAAAACTGATCGGCCGTTTAAACGACAGGGCACTCATGCAACCATAAATGCCAGGCCCCCTCCTTCCCTACACTCTCAAAGTCAACAAAGGACCCCCTAAATAGCACAGCATATGGAAGAACCACTAGACAATCGCCAAACCAGATTTGTGCACGCATGTTGTTTCAATGAACGCTACACAGCCGCCAGGGCTGCCGTGTGGTTTTTAGGCATTAGATTCTGCTCATGTACCGAAGCCCTTAGCACATTACTCGGGGGGGGGGGGGGAGAGAAAAAAAAAGGAAATAAGAAAAAGTTTAATTTAAGTAATAAAATTGAAATCTGCACCTGAGTGTGAAATGCACACATTTCCGTCATGCCCAGTGTTGTCGCACATTGGAAACACAGACCATTAAGAACCATTCTCACTGATCCTGTGGCGTGGCAGTTAGGATTTCAGGCATGGTCTTCCTGGACTAGTTAAACGTACTGAACAGCACTCGTAATCTGTAACATGCCGTTTACCTTTAAAGCTTTCATTTCCCCATCCTCCTTCAGTGGAACTTCTTTCACACACACACACACACACACCCGATAAAGAACACCGGTCTACAGAAAGCGGTCCTTTAAACCCGATAAAGACCACCGGTCTACAGAAAGCGGTCCATTAAAACCGATAAAGACCACCAGTCTACAGAAAGCGGTCCTTTAAACCCGATAAAGACCACCGGTCTACAGAAAGCGGTCCTTTAAACCCGATAAAGACCACAGGTCTACAGAAAGCAGGCCACATTGCCACAATCTCAGTCAATCTCAGAAATGCCTGAATTAAAATGAAAAATAACATTTAAATATCATGAAATGGTGTTCGACACGCATAAATGTAAAACATCCAATCACATTTGCTTTTCACCAGAGGATCATTTCTGGAACACTTCCTCCATCTAATCACATGAAAAAGATACGCTGCGTCACCAGCCAGACCGGGAGATGTGACTGACTTTGAGCATTGACATCACGAGAAAAGCAATAAATCTGCGTAAATGCTTCCATATTCTTCCAACTCCTGAGACTCTTTATTTAATGATCTTTTAAGGAATTTAGGGGGCGCCCGTAAGAGAAAGCAGGCAAGGTTAAGCATAGGGAAGGTTGGTTCCTCGCTATAATTGAGCAGGTGCTTGTCTGCCTTTCATCCGGCCAGCAGAATTAAGAGCATGGTTTGGCGGCAGGAGCGCAAGAGGAAACGTTCTAATCGTGCATATTAGATCACCGTCTTCAGGATCTGTTTATCGCAACCCAGAGGACACAGAGTGGCTTTTATCCAAATCTCCCATCACAGCTTTATTCTGTGGTCTATATTTAACCCCGCGTTAGCATCGCAGACCAAGTGGAAGACTATAGCGCGCGGCCGACTAAGCTACAACCTACAGCAGCCTGTGGAAGGCAGCGTGGGCCTCCTTTGTGCAGGGGAATAACATTTCCATTGAAAGGCCTAAACTTTATATTGGGTTAGCGCTCTCTCTCTCTCTCTCTCTCCCTCTCAGCCATCTTCGCAGAGAAGAGAAGTTCAGCTCAGGTATCAGGTTCTCTCTGTACAAAAACTGATTTATTGGTAATGAAATCAAACCTTTACAACAAAAAGTTCTCAAAAGATCACGTACCAACTACACGCCACAGATAACCAGGCTCATTTCTGTGCAAGTCCCACGTATTGTTAGAACTTTTTTTTTTTTTTTGCATGTTATAACTTTTTTTACCCCACTGCTGTCAGAAGAGTCAACATACTTTGTCTATCACAAAAAAATAATTTGAAGTCATCATACATTTTGAATATAAAGAAAAGCATTTTTAATCTAGTTTAATCATCCAACGTAAACAGCCAATTCCAATCTGCAGCTCAGTAATGCGCTGGAAAACTTAAAGGTCACACTCAGCTTCTCAAGCAACACAAACACAAATCAGAGCACAAGGATGTGAAGAACTCCCTGCTTTAATTCATCGCTGTAGGTGGTCACATTACAATGGCAGTGACAAGCCCCACAACTCTGCTTACATCGAGGGAACACGTCCGTCCGCTTCCGAGCAGAATTTTCATCTTTGCATTGAACCACGGAGCCCCCTGGCTGTGAGGGTGAGAATGACAGCTTCAGTGCACCTTGCAGGGAAGTTCGTTTTGGTCGGGAATGCCGATCACTTCCGCAACGTGGCGAAAGCCAGAGTGGTTGCCAAGCGCACACATTTCAAATGTAATCTGTTAACCTGTCAACCAACAGGAGGAAAATGAGACGCAACGGGTTTCTTTTACGCCACACAAAAATGGCACCCTAATGGCTGTGTTTATAAAATATTAAGCAGGCAATTAGAAAAGACTCACACAGGAAGGGAGGAATGGGTATTGATATCCACTAAATCCCCAGGGAGTGCCGGGGGCCTGACCGCAGAGCCACAGGCCACGCATCTAGCACAACAGACGTGTGTAAACACGGTTCTTTTCCTCGGCAGGCCGGAGTCAGGCTTCTGCCTCGCTGCAGGTCAGGTGTGTATCACGCTGCGTGGGATATTTCAGAAAGAAACGCATTGTACAGCCTTACCAAAACACACCGTGGGTTTTATTTCTTCCCCGTTCCCGTTTTCTCAGTAGCTAAGTTACCCATAACAGAAGTGTTCAAAAGTGCTCAGGAATCCCTGTACTTTTCTCACTGGGCTGTTTGCTTATTTCCCTGATGAAACGGTATCCTCCGAGCGTATAAAGCCTTGCTAAGACTAAGTTCCTACGTTAGGGCTGCTCTTCGTAGTTTGTGCCAAGGGTGCAGGTGTGAGAATACCCGCAACAGCACCCCCTGCTGGGCACTACATCGTGAAAGGTCCAGCAACACCGTGCCAATCAGCTGAATTTCGCTGAAAAGGGGCCCTATGTAACTGCCGGAAATGCCAGAGACATGCTCAACCAACACATGACCCGAAAAGCAAAGTGGCCCTTTAAACTTTTTCCATTTGGTTGTGCCAACATTTACTTTTGGTTTTATTTGTTCAGTATAAAATCCACTTTACATGGGAAAGCAATCGTTTTTATCAGGTGTTTCGGTAGAAAAGGTTAACATTAACACATGAAGTGACTTTACATTTAGGAGATTAAAATTAATTGTTTGTCGTGCAACACGTTGGTTTGGTTGTACTCCCATATTGATCGATAATTTTAACGATCAATTATTCAAAGTGTGGCCTCTGACGAAACCACTCAATCGACTCAGTCGCCGTCTTCGTCCAAACCCGAGACTTTAATGTCAGGACACTTCTCCTTTCTCTGACCACACGCCGACAAGCTGTTCCATACAGTCTCCCCATTTCAAAAAGGTTACTGCGTTACAACCATCAAATCTTTCTTCCCCCCGCGGTCGGCTGTGTTTGTAATGCAGAAAAGTGTTCCTGCTGCGCCTTTGCCTCTGTACCTCATTAGAACCCAGAGAGGTGGTACAGCTCTCGGTCTGCAGGAAGTACGTGCTGGGATTTATCACCACATCACATATAGCTCCTGCTTATTAGCGCCTAGCGGGTAAGTAGCTACGCCGCTGTGACGCCATGTCTCAAGTTTCACTTGGACCCCGAGAACCGGGCTGAAACGCATGGGTGCGAGGAGACCCAAAACCTTCAACCTACAAGCCCTCATTATGCTCTCCTCCCTGCGGCTCCAGCAATCAAAACCTGGGGAAACACTGGCTGAGTCAGACATATTCTGAACAGTGAGATATGTTCTGCTAAAACGGCAAGCGCACTCCCAGTTACGACCCTGGTGACTAATCCTAAGGCAATTTATTAAAGCATTAAATGGAAGACAGCAGTGTTTTACAAACTAGGTAGCTGTAGCTTTTTTTTTATAAGATAGGACTACGTTCCAGTCAGTCGCAGTCCTGTGAGCAAAACCAGCTGATTAAAGGGCTAACAGGCAAACGGCGACGCGTTTAACAGGGCGGTACAGACCAGCATCACGCAATGGACAACCTGCCGTTCCTCTTCACAGACGGGCCACTACAGCCGACGTCAGCCCCCGGAAGTGGCTCCAGCGGGCAGGCCATCCCCAGACAGCTGAAGACTGGAGCAACATCGCCTGGTCTGACCAGGATTCGGCGTAAGCACCGTGAGTCCACGTGCCTATCCTGCCTGGTGGCGGTGGTGGTGTAATGGCGTGGGGAAGGTTTTAATGGCTAACGTCAGGTCCCTTGAAACCGACTGAGCAACGTTTGAAGGCCACAGTGTATCTCTCCATTGTTGCATCCATTTATGGCATGGAAACTTCCAACAGTATTATGATGCTTTTCATAAAGCACGTATTGTCTCAGACTGGTTCCAGGAACACAACAGCGGGTTCGGTTTACTGGAGTGGCCTGCGCAGTCCCCAGACCTGAGCCCAATAGAGATCAATCTCATCTTTGGGATGAGACGGAACAGGCTGTTTGCAGCATGAATGTAACACTGTCCAATCTGCAGAAACTGCGTGACGCCATCTCGTCAGTACGGACCACCAGCCCTGTGGCAGGTTTCTGACACCTTGTAGAATCCGTCCCCCGCAGAACTCATGCTGTTCTGGAGGCAAAGGGGGGTCCGACCCGATACTAGGCGGGTATACCAAATAAACTGGCCACTGAGTGTATATATGCAGTAAATACTAAGCCGTTAGTACGTTGAGAGAACGGGGGAATTAAAGTGAAAAACAGTAAATTATCATTTCTGGAGAGTGGCCTGTATAAACACCATTATGTGCTAACACTGAGACGGTATTAAAACCGTACGACTGTGTGTGACGCTTCATTTGACTCAGCGCCGATACAACAGCAATCCTTTAAAACAAATACAGAAAGAAATAAGTCCTTTACAGTCTTACGGAAATACGACGCTTTTAAAGCGCCCAGCTAGGCAGCTATCTGCTCTCCACAAGCATAGCAGTGAGACTTATTTCTCAGCTGCTGACCCTCTGCCCACAATTTCCAGACGGTCTGGCTTTAACCAAGGCAATGAATACTATTAATGGGTTGCTTTGGCGCATAACCTCCCTTTATACCCGCTGGTAACACCAGTGACCTCAGCAGGCGTCGAAAAAACCCCAGAAACTTCTATTAACCTGCAGACAATGAAAACGTGATGGATGGAATACATTTGAAAATAAACCGGCTATGAATACGCCTGATTATTCTTTTTTTTTGCTCCCCCTTTTATATCTTGTGATTATCTATAAGACATGGCATTCTGTACAAGGTTGGTAAATTCAGAGAAACTGACAAGGATCCTCTTCGGTTGCCGTTGCACAAAACTGATACAGCGGCAGAGGAAGCGCACTTTTAATAAATCAAGCCAGCACTCAATTTCACAGTTTTTCCCCATCCATGCAAGGCTAAATATAAAATAACAATCGCTAAGCTCCCCCCCCCTCCACCACCACAGAGAAATGTCAAGTGTGTGGACCACCCAGTTGTCACTCACAAGGCTCATTGTCATGCAAACATCGGTGTATTAACACACATTCCATTATAACACCTGCAGTGTAATTATGAGATAAAGAATTTATCAAAGAAGTTCTGAAATGCAAAATTAAAAAGGCAGACTCTTTCTTTCTCCATTAAAGTAATTGGTTTGCAAACATTGTTTTTTTGCCAACTGGATCACACAATTGAGAGCGGAACTACCCGGTTCCCGTTGCATCTGGTGGAATCGGAGAATAGCTTCTTAAAGGAAGGGAAAAACCTGGCCATTTATAACGGAGAAGACATGCCGGGAAGTTGGGCCGTTTCTGTTGATTCAACCAATGAAATAAACCTTTGCTATGTAGTCCTAACATATCTGCTATTGTTAACACAAAGACCAGACAGACTGGCACACTTTCTCAGCCACTTTTAAATAAGCGGGGGAAATTATGAA
This sequence comes from Hiodon alosoides, assembly GCA_025775065.1. Taxonomy (NCBI): domain Eukaryota; kingdom Metazoa; phylum Chordata; class Actinopteri; order Hiodontiformes; family Hiodontidae; genus Hiodon; species Hiodon alosoides. The sequence continues at coordinate 16,340 of JAOYSI010066709.1, forward strand.
AGGAACAGCATTTTCTCTTACTGCAAGAGCGTAATTTCAAGCCCAGAAAACATACATTAGGGTCAACACACTTGTACGTCAAACAGTTTCAACTGCTTGTGCTACACTAAGCTGTCCTCAAAGTTAATACAAAAATTTAGAAACCGTTGAACACATGAATATGTGATGTCATATCAGTACCCAAACAATTCTCCAGAGGTGCGGTAAAAACGGGTGGCGCGACACAAAGATCATTCCACACAGTGCTAACCGCACTCGACATAGCTCACACTTACATCTGTACAAAAGCAACACCTGTCCCGGGATCCTGGATAAGTCATTTACACATTTACCCATTCGGGAGACGGGAAATTATTCAAGAAAGTAGAGTAGCGTGAATTTGCAATTCAATCAGACCACGGTGTTCTTTAAAACTTGTTTACGGCTGGTTCAATAGCACCCGTCAAAACTAAATGAGGATAAACCCCAGGAACGCCGTCTGACTTTGTGAGAGTCGATCCGAATTACCGCGGCCCTGCTTAAGGCAGGCATACGTTATGAGCAAGGAGAGCTCGTAAACTGCTATCTGTTTATTTCTCTCATTAGACTTCAGAACATGGCTGCAAATTGAACCGCTGTCAATTAGAAGCTGCACTGTGAAAGCGTGCCCACGGTCACTCTTTACCCGTTGTTTACCCCCGAAGAGGGAGAGGTAACACCCGTCAGTAGAACAAACCCCCATGCAGTCTGGGCAGCAGACATAAACCTGCTGTAAGCACTCACTCACGGTGGATCCTTTTATTCCCAGAGGGTATTCATTACGCCTAACTGCACCGAGTAGTAGCAGTAAGAGCGTACAGGGCACGTGTTTAGCGTGTCTCGGGATACGTTTGGAAACATTTTGTGCGTTTCTCTTAGTACTGAAAATATGGCATGCTTCTATCAAGGTCTTAAGGAACGGGAAGGACGAGGGCATTTTAAATTGGCCATGGGCGAGATCACATATGTACGTTCAGCTCGTCATGTATTAAAGGTGCACAGATTACCATCTCTCTGACTCACGCTCACTCCCGTCAATGCCACCACGATCCCCGAGAAGGGAACTCGGTAGCCATCAATTGCAGAAGGGTTTTTTTTTTTTTTTACATTTTTTAATTTGTTGGAATTTTTTTTATGCATGATTTTATGCTTAATTTTTTTAAGCATGATTTTAGGGGCGGCTACGTAATACCTGAAATTTTGACGGCAGGAGAATTACACCAAGGGCCTTTGAAAAAGGAGATGAAAAACCTTGACGGTTAAGAACCTCCAGGAATTGCTGAGGGTATTAAGGCTGAGAACAATAACACCTCATACCCAGTTACTGGGGTCTAATCCCGTCGATTTAAACCACCCACTGTTTTGCCAGATGAAACAGATATATAGCCTACCTGAACACCTAGTCCAAATATCCTTAAGCTCAGAAGACATCGCTGGCCTGTGAACTTTAGGCAACTGGAGCTTTAGACCAGATTTCAAAAGAAAAGGAGAACACTACTAAAAACCGTCTTTAAAAAAAAAAAAAAATCAAGTTACACTTAACGGTGGCATAGACATTTACATCTGGCAGCATTAAGAGATTATATCGAGATCTCAACTTAGTTTTAGGGGGTCCGTAATGGATTGCATTTAGTACCGTCTTGGAATCAGTTGAGGTTAAACGGCGACAAAATCGAGAGGTGGAATCTTTGAGATACTGACACGCCGCACGTAATGGGCCTGGCATTTAAGATAAGACTTTTAATGATGGCTTTTCAGGAGAACAGGAACGGAGTTAATATATTCCCCAGTGCGTCATAGCCGTCCTGCATGATCTAAACTGCGACTGGAAGTAATGCTCAAAGATAATTAGCAAAAGTTTTTGTGTGATGAGTTTCATGAGATTTTAAAAAGGGGAACAAGAGCAGGGGCGTGCGGGCAGACGGAACGAACAAGGCGCTCACGTCTAGCAGCAAAAACCCTTGAAAACACCATCGTTATTTCTAGTAGGACGTTTCGGGGGCCCAATGAATATGTGGTATGGAGATCAGAAAGATCATCAGCACGATTTGGCCCTCTCACGTACACCCTTGAGAATCAAACCTACTTAACGTGTTTGTGCGTGCGCACTGCCTTTTTTTAAAGACGGGCGCTCACACTCGATGAATAGTTGATTGTGACCACTCGACCTTTTCAGCTACAAGGGAGGCCAGTGTTAGCGCCCCACGCTCTCACTGCATGATAAACACAAACACAGAACCATTTCTGTTAAAGTTCAAGTTAGAGCAGTGGACTGCACGTATAAACCTGATTGTGAGCTGTCCAGGACATCACGGGAACGGAAACCTACAAATAAACTGCCACGAAAAGTCCACCTTAAGGACAGCTCAGACACCATTCGGTATCAAACGGTATGAAACCAGAAAACAAAACCCAAGAGAACATTTCCACGAGTTTAGGCATGGCCAAGCCAAAGTTGCTAAATTCATGGTGTATTATGGTGGAGCCAACACAAAGGCAAATGTTCAAAGGGCTGGTCTGTTTCATACCCAAACAGCTCTTTGTCTCCTGCGTTTGCGCAATGGGGGGGGGTCCCCCGGCGACAGGAAATCCCCCGGCGCCAGACACAAACAGGAAATCCCCCGGCGCCAGACACAAACAGGAAATCCTTGTGCACTGTCACTTGCGACGTGGGCTAAACAGAGCCCTGTGACTTACAGACCATATTCAAACCACCAACATTCTAATGCACTAAGGAATAAACACACAGTGACAGGCAATCTAAAACCATAACTTTATTGACACGGCAAAAGGCAAAAGCGGAATGAAACAAATCTAAAAGGTTACCCACTTGCAGAGCTGGCCAAAGCGGCCATTATTCTGAAGGGACTTCCTGTCCCTTTGCTTAACCAAGCTTGTATGAGATAAGCCTAACAGTGGCAGGAACCGTGAGCTAGCGTTGATTAAAAATGTGAGAGCGATTCTCAGCCTCTGAAAGAAAAATGAAGGGCTCTTAAACAACAGTTCCAGAAGCCACACATAACACAAGTTTGGGACAATGAAAGTTTTACGTTTGATGGGGTACATCTTGTGACTCACAGCATCTTTAGCTAAGGCGATGTGAGGCACGAGGACCAGAGAGGTTTAACTCAAAATGAACCGATTCCAACGTTATTGTGTTGCCAGGACTCAATACTCACATTACAGAATATGTGTGCAGGAATAATGATCAATAATAAAAGCCTTATCCAATAATATAAAAGTTCAGATTTAAAAATGTATTAATTTAAGAGTCGAAATAAGGGCGTTTTTCGAGTGAAGCCTGACGTGCAGACGCCCTTGCTTTACACTAAAAGGGCAGTACATCTGGCCAGAGAATACGGAGACAATACAATCAAAAAGAGGCAGGTTTCTGAGCGGTCAACATGCTGAACTCCTGAATGATCTTTAATGGTCATTTCAGATCTCCAGCTGTCTCGGCTTACCCCTTCTCAAAGCTAATTAGTTTTGAGGACACCTCCTAGCTTTTAGGGTGAGAGGGTTTAGACAAGTAAATGTGTTTTTGATTACTTGGTGCAGTCCAACTGTGACCCCTGGATATCCTGCTGCTTTTGGAGAATTACAGTGGAGAAAGTCTTCTCTCCTAAGGATCTGAATGAATGAGGCTTTCTCTGACACGGAATTAGAACTTTTCATTTCTCATAGTGAAAATAAGGCTCAAGTAAGGAACTGCAAAGCACTGACACTATCGTGCATTACAGGGGGAGAGACCATACATCCCCACTGACAGAATCGTGCATTACAGGGGGAGAGACCACACATCCCCACTGACACTATCGTGCATTACAGGGGGAGAGACCATACATCCCCACTGACACTGCAAAGCACTGACAGAATCGTGCATTACAGGGGGAGAGACCACACATCCCCACTGGCAGAATCGTGCATTACAGGGGGAGAGACCACACATCCCCACTGACACTATCGTGCATTACAGGGGGAGAGACCACACATCCCCACTGGCAGAATCGTGCATTACAGGGGGAGAGACCACACATCCCCACTGACAGAATCGTGCATTACAGGGGGAGAGACCACACATCCCCACTGACACTGCAAAGCACTGACAGAATCGTGCATTACAGGGGGAGAGACCACACATCCCCACTGACACTGCAACAGGAAATGAATGGCTGCAGAAGAGGGAAACGAACACGGCAGCCCAAACAATGGCCGTGGATATATAGGATATAGGATATACAGGCTTTCGCTAATGGGAGCTATTTCGCGTCTCAGTAAACGTATCGTTAATTCCTACACTTACGGACTAACGTCACTAGGCGAGGTCGTAGGAAAACAAGATTCAGCAGCGATACAGAACTGAGGATTACATTGTTTAGCACTGGAGGGAGAGAATAACCACAAAATATCAAACATTTATGGCAAAAATATTCCTGGAATGAAAATAAATATTCCTTGTAAGTATAAAGGCTTTGGCAAACTGTATCATTTTCTCCCACAAACTGTCAAATTCAACACATTCTTCCTAGCCAGATTTACGGGTTCAAGTTCGAGTTGAAAATACTCCCATGCAGACTTTGACAACACTGTCAAATCTTCTTGAATTGTGGTGCAAAACTCGTACAGCTAAACATAGTACTGGACTTTTAGAGTAGACCTTTTTATTGTTTTTTTTGAACTTCTAAATTGGGAAATGAAGTTTCATGTGATTCTCAAATTCACAACACAGCTTACTTTATCAGAAAAAAATTCCAAAAACAGGAAGCCATCATCTTCCTACTAATTATTATATCAGTCAACTCATTATTTGTATTATTATTATTATTATTATATTATTTTTGGAAAGCAACAATTATGCTTCAAGAGCTGAGCCCTCGTCCGTCACGCAAATCAATAAAGAGTCGATCTCCAGCACTGCAGAGGGTTAACTGTTGAATGTGCAGAACAAACGTAGGGAAGAATTTGACAAGCTGAAATGAGGAGCATTGTGGGGAAATGAAAAACCAAATAAGAGAATCCTGATGTTTGTTAAGTGGTTTCCATGACCACAGACAGCATGTGAGCAGTACCCCATGTGACAGGAAACTTTCATCCTAATGTTGATTCCCTCTTCAGCTTTGTGTGCTGGTTGGCAGACCTGGAGGCTCCTATCGCAACGGCATTGGCTGGTTAAAAAGGGTTTACCCTGCGCTTCTAATGGGATTTTGTCTAATGCACCAGTCCCAAAAAGCTAATGACTGAAAATTAAAGGGACATTTAGTGGAATAGCTGCCATCCTCCACAATACAGGATGTATGATAATTATAAAGGGTTACATGTGTATGTAATAACTGGGATGTGTCTACACAGCGATGACTCGGGAGTCCGCAGCAAATGAACAAAGTTCTCGTGGTTAATCCAAATTTGGCATCGCCGCGCGGTGATGCTGCACCGGCCCACCAGGTGACGCTGAAGTTTTGGCACACCACAGTGTCTAGGGTATACCGAGATCCCGTTTTTCCTTAGATTAGCGACGTTGCTACACAATAAAAACGCAGCCAGTTTGGACAGCTCCCCCACTAACAGCCCACAGAAAATAAGAGATGAATTGTGAATCGACTTTTTAAAAAATATGAAACGGAGAGAACAATGATCAAATCACACCAACTACAGACAAGTGGATAGACTTCTGTGATCAGAAATTTTATGGTGGTTTGAGCTCAAAAAGAAATGCGTAAAATGAGTTTTGTAGGGTCTAAATTCCCCGTCTACCGCTCCAGAATAAATAAAAAAACCAAGAGGGTACACGGCATGGTATTCTCGGAATGCCGTATTGACATTCCGCACTCGAACCGTACCGTCAATATTACTTAACCAAGCGCACACCCTCGGTCATTATCCTCGCCATTTTGCCACGGAATAACTGCTAACAGGATTGTCAAAAATACAGATACTTCCACACTACCAAGACACCAGATTTCAGAAGTGGTTTTGAGTGTCATCAAAATGCATTCGCCAATACTGAAAAGCAGAATGTATCAGACTACCTGACTTCTTTATAGTCTGTGTTTCTCAAGGATGGGTTCACCAGAAAAGGAAAGGGGCTGATTGCAAAAAAAAAAATTGCATAAACACACACCATGCATAAAAATTCAGACATTGCCAACTGCTCATTAGGTGATATTTACACAACCTTTGGACAGGAGAAAAAGACCAAGGTTTTTCATTCTCAGTTCACCTGAAATATGACATCAGCTTGACTGATGGTTTTAGCAGCTGCCTAATTGCAGCATTGCCCTTGGACTTCCAAGCCACCCATCCCTCCCTTTTCTTCTAATGAATCAAAGCAGAGAAAATGAGACGCTCAATTGGCTTGGAGACAATTAAGTTTAAGGTCACAGCTGCTAACTTCTATTGCAATATTCTCATTCATGGGGAAGTGGGGGGGGGGGGGGGGGGGTAAAAAAAAAAAAAAAAGAAACCAAAAACACGGTTTGGAAACAAAAAACCCAAAAATAATTACCGAAAAAACGATTTTTGAAATTAATGTTAAAAAA
>JAOYSI010066720.1:0-22890 GCA_025775065.1 Hiodon alosoides
TATACCAATAGGCTCCTTAACGTTCCTTAAAATTTCCTAACGATTACTTAATTATTACTAAACTATACTGATTAAATATTTAAATTTCATGGCTTTATCAAGACTTTTAAAATGTTTTATATTATATTGTTTTATAAATGTTAATATTTTTAAGACCAAGTTTGCTCTGAGATCGCTCTTACATTAAAACAGTTATCGTAGATCACGGCGCTTTGGCGATTTGACCGCCCGCACGCACGCTCTGCAGCTAGGGGGTGTGATATAAACACAAGTAGTTCCCTCTCCTGAACGAGATCGAGTAATTTATAGACACCCTTTCGGTCTTATGTCTTACTGCCTGGAGAGTTCTTGGCGGTGCGAGGTTAACTTATTTTAATGTAGATGAATATTCAGTTCCAAATAATGAATCGTTTGAAGAGAAAAAGTCCTCTGGACCTAACTGCGGACCCATAGTCAGTACAAAAATGTGACTAAGGTAGGACACGATTACACTGCTTCAAAATATAGATTTCAGCAGTTTACTTTATTCCGTGATAAAGAAGGGCACTTATTATTCTTACTAGCGCAACAGTCAGTTTTGGTTGATTTTCTTGAAATCACGTGAAGCAGAATAACTTGACTGTAAAAATGATCTTGGAAGAAACCTTGAAATTCGCGGCGGAGGGTGGAGGGTTCGGTTGAACGAGTGTCAGGATTAGACTGCATTAGTTTCTGTGTTCGCGATCCATTAATCTGAAACATTGTTCATGGGATTTACGCTCATGTGAGGTGCCGTCATGTACCTGTGTAGCAGCTTCATATGAGATGGGCATTGAAGGGCTGCAGTTTAGCACCAAACTCTCATGGCGCTGTAAGGACTGCTATATTATGTTTGATTCTGTCTTAAATTAGCTGCCAGGGGTCAGAAATCCACCTGGATGACACAGTCCCAAACATGCAAAGGAAGAGTTGTTATGACCTGCACAGAACACTATTTGAGATTAGTTTGGGTCAAACCTAGGCTTATATTCATTTATTTAAGATTATCAATGTAATTCATTTGGTAGACATTCAGAAACCTAAATGGGGTTGTAAAACGTTTTTCCACTGTACTTTTATTTGTAAGGGACGATCGTGAAAGCAACACGCCATGTAGAATCATCTTTAGCAGGAGTACAGGCAATATAATTCTAGGGTTTTACACTTAAATCGCCACGTTTAATGTTAAAGTAAGAGAGACGGAAGTTGTAACATGGCTATAGCGTTTGCAAAGAGCACTTTTTTATTTTGGTCTTTTTTTAGCAGATTGCAGACTAGAACATCTTCTGAATCAATGTGTAAAAATAGTTTTTTGTGCATGCAGCCCAGGAACAAGATTGTTTGCAGATAACAAACGCCACGGGTGTCAGTAAGAACACGGGCAGAGAGAACAGGGGGTTTTATTGGTTTAGTGTGGGGTGTCTGAAACAATTAAATGAATGATACGGGAAATAAACGGATTAGAAAATGATGTACATTATTTACATACAGGAGTGCATACAAAGATATGGCAGAACATGCGTTTAAATGCAGTAACGTCTCCACTAATTATCCCATTTATCACAAGAGTGCAGGTACATTTCCCCTCACCATTACACCTACTGGGATACAGCAGCATACTGACTCTGGGGCAGAGCAAGTGGGTTTTAACGTGTCCAGACAAAATTGGCCGAGGATCTGACTTCCTGATTTTAGTGGCCCAATGGAGCGTTCATATGGGTGTCAGGGTGGACAAAAGTGTTTCTTAATCAGGGTGTCTTAGGGAACGGCCAGTGGAGCCTGTTGTTCTGATTTGTCCAGGCATGCTTGTGGGCCTGAATCTGACCTCAACATCTGGTCCTTTTTTACAATGCAACTGTGATTATAAATTCAAGAATTTAAAGTAGAACCCGACTGATACCAGATTTTTGGGTATGATTCTGATATATGTGTGGCAAAGTCCAAAGTTACCGATTATTTGCCAATAAAGTTGACCCCTGACTGACCATTGTTACATAGATGTTACATTACACTGCTGTACCACCTGCCAAGCAAGCATATTGTAATAACAATATGATCATAACTGTTGCTATTATAGAAAATGAATTATCCTCCCAGCCTCGTTTTTGGCAAAGCTAGCTAGCTAGTTAGGCCACTTTCGACTGATAAAAATCTGGAACTTCGGAGCCATTCTGGAATTTTTGTTAAATAGGTATCAGTACAATACCCTCAAACTTTCCAATGTATGTCCATAACGTCTTACACATTGCACCAACGTTCCGGCTCTAGAATCTGCTGACCCTTTCCGCTAAAATAAAAATAAAATAATATGATTTGTATAACCAACGTTTCATTTGACTAACGCTAACTGCTTATTAAATTTGTGTCTGTTCAAGCATTTACTAGGCAACGTCACGCTTTCTTACATCGCCACCTTATTTAGCAATAATTAGTAAAAAGCAAGGACATTAGGAGTGTTTTAATAGATTACCATATAATACCATGTTGATTAAAGAGACGAAACAATTCAGGGAGATGGAAAACTTAATTAACAAACAAAAAATAACGTACAAAAAACCTCAAAACAAATCATATTTGCCCAATTGTTACCACGATAGCGTGTATGGCACAGCTGGATTAGTGGTATAAACACATCCTATGATGTTACGTTAGCTCTATAATATACAATCCACACACTCACCCAGGAGTGTTTTATACAAAAATAATACAAATGTAAAAATGCTAATGAATAAATATCTCTGAACACAAAGCTGCTGTTGCCGATAATGACAGTGTAAAACCTGATATCGGCTAATAATATCGGTTCTCCAACAAGAACATATCTACCGGGCTCTAATTTGAACAGCGGCGATTTCACAAAAATATTGAGCAGATGTGTTTTGACAGCAATGGTTTCCACAGGGACTTCGCGTCTGTCCACAGATTCATATCGCACTTCGTTGACAACCTCAAATTTACACTATTTGGTGACTGGCGGTACTGTAGTGACATCTACTGGCTACAAACTAAAACAATATGCCCTTGTATTAATCGCAGAGAACGCCATAAAACTGTACTATTCATTTCTAATAAACCATGGATATTCCCAAAGGCAGAGAACACCATAAACTTTACTAGTCATTCCTAAAAAGTCCATGGTTATTCCCAAAAGCCATTTGTAAAAAGATGATTAGGAAGATTAAATCGGTCTTCTCATTCACCAGTGGCTCTCAGATGCAGGGATTAACTTTAACTAATTAATTAACCAATTAATCCTGGAACTACGGCAGTTTGTCGTTACCATACGGCCTCGATTTGGGAGATACTAGTCCTTAACAAACCATATCTTGATTTTTAAAATTGTATTTATGTCGAGAGCTAATGTCTGACCGTTTACTCTGGTGTGTACTCACCGTTAAAACTACCACCACTACTACTACTACTTTGATTTAAATGTTCGTTCGCTGTACTCGAGATATCTGTGTGACTGTAACGACCCAACACGACTTTTACTGGGGCACTTCACTATATGCAACGTGAAGATAGTAATCACTTATTAAAAACACGTAGCCAGTTCAACACCACTCGGGCACTTTTAGTATTTCATAGTCATTGTAAATATTCCCACAGCCATTAAGAAATTTGTAGAAAATAATTTGAAGAAATAATAAATTATTTCAATTTTAAATCGTTGTACTGCGTTCACTTAAAACGTCCTGTGTAGAATAACTTAAATAAATACATAAATGGAGTAAAAATCAGTGCGAAATTTTTAAAAATCCAAGAGTCCTACCGGAAGCAATTGCCTCACTGAATATAGAACAACTGGAATAGACGGTCTCCGTTTCATTTAATTAAAGTAATATTAAAATAATTACAAGATTTATTGTGATATTATAATGCAAAAAGTAAGCTATTTGAATTTTCAACCACGAACTTGACGTAAAAATTAATAATTTATTTTAGCACGGAGCTCATGCGAGTTTTGGGCTGTACTTGGTTGCGCGTTAATGCTGTATTTGGTTGGGTTTTTCTTCGTTTTAGCATGGCCTCGTTATACAATTAAGATATAATACATATGCATTCTACATTATACGTTAATGTTGAATCATCTTCTTTCCTTTCTTTTACGAACAAAGCAAATCATTATCTTATCAGAAAGACACGATGTCATCTAAAACAAACCCCAGGTAAACCCCCATTTAGTATTTCTGTTTAATAGACAAGTTTGTTTTATTATAGAAAGGGCGACTATACTTACTTATTTAATTTTATTAAGTTGTATGTAGACACAAACCTCAGCATTTTTGTTGTACTAAAAACTTCATGCAAGACACTCTTCCCTTAATCTCAGCACACTGGAGTTTGGACTACGAAACTAATCCTTTCGCCCTAAAGAGTTTCTCCCTCGGTGAGAAATCCTTCTCACATGATTCAATATTCAGTAATTACACAGAAGAATTAGCATGAAAGGGACTTTAAGGGTCTTCCTACGGACATTCCTGTCTTTTCTCAGTAAAATTCCTTTCAGTTAGGTTACGCGTTGGGATAAAATTGTGAAATCTATGCTTTGTATTATCTAATAGGCATAAAACATGAATGGGCTAGGCATCTCTACCGCTTGTTTATATCATAGGGATTTGTATTCATATGGATAGATACTATATCATATATTGGCGGTGAATGGATCTCGAACTGTATAGCTTCCAACAGTTTTTTTAACCAGTTAGATGTACCTCGAGTTTGAATTTATAATTGCAATGACGCAGGTCCGCCAGAAAGCGGCACCAAATGGTTACTAGAACGATCGCTGTTATGGGCAGAAAATGTCCACTCATTTTGATAGTATTGACCTTAAATGACCTAAATAATACATTTACTGTCTTCAAATACAGTTCAAGGCAAATCAATTTTTATTCAAGGTTCATTTTAATAGTAAAATGCATTGTGCATCTCTAGTCATTAAATTAAACTAATACAACATACATTTATATGCATTCATGTAACTTTGTTTGAAATTTGCGACAAATCTAAAGTGTTGAATTGCAGTTGAAAAGGTATGTATTTGACAATAAAGAGTCTAATTAAATTAAGTGTACCTTCAAAATTTATAGAAGCAATAGAAAGAACCTCTGATTAATCTAGGCCACTGGCTAAGCAAACTACTCCTTCGTTATAATCAAATGCTAGGTTAGGTTAGAAATCAGCTTCTATGTTCTGGGAAGAGCCCTCCGGTGCTAACGTGTCTCAGTCTCTGAACTGTCAAAAGTTGGATCTGCTGAATGACAAGAGGGGAGGAACCCTGTGGTGCCTGTCTAGTGAAATGAAAACAAACTTCGCGGATCACCTTAAAACAATTTTAAACCAGTTAGGACAGGTCCCGTCATGGATAAAATCTAGCCATCAGATTGACTTTAATGATAAAAATGTTTTACAGTTTCCATTTGAAGTTTAACAGTGTTGCCCCTTTGTTTTGCAAACCAAGATTCATCCCAGCACTTGGAAGACAGTTAAGCCTTAAACACTAAGGGTTGGTCTCCTCAATTATCAGTACAGGTGAGGTCACATGTAGCGGTTTTTTTTCCCACAGCTAGAGTTTTTTTCTCCATTTGACTACTCGGGGAAAGCAAAAAGTTCTTTAAAAGACCGTTTAATTGAATGCTTAATTAAAATAATCTTAATTAAACTGCTTTCCTACATGAGATTAGTTCTTTCTCATTTTACGTCACACTAGTGATGTAAAAACTCAATACTCATATATTAACTTACAAATATAGTTTTTATTTTACATTTTAAATGCAATAATAATTATCACTAAACTTTCAAGATTAATATAATATTGCTAAGTATTTTGGATATAATAAGGATCATAATGACAAATCATTTTTAATTATACATGTGTTAGTGTCTAATTGCAAAGCTGGTTCAGCTTGAAGACGAATTACCTTATTTTCATTTGTACTGGTTTGTCTTCTGTCTGACATCACGTGACCCTCTTTTGTGTCTGCTTATAGTGTGGTCTCAACTGACAGAAGGCGGTGCAATCAATTGATTCAAAGAGATGCTTTGAGGATTCTGATGTTCTGATATGCAGCATGTGTTCTTACCCTCCACTTGGGCCTCTGTGTGTAAGACATGCATGAAGGACACAGAGAGATCATGCTCTGTCTGCCTTGGTGGAGAAAAAGCCGCGGTCCAGCCTCTGATGGTCTCAGGGACCGGCCGGCCCTGTCGGGCTTGTGAGCCCAGTGCACGTGCAGAGGTTAAGGAGGAGGATAAACGCTCATTATCTTTAGTACTGCCTTTGTGTGCGTGTTTGGCCTGGGGCACTGGCTGGATCTGGGCTACAGCACGGCACTGCACGTTAACCCCTTTACTTCCCTCCCTGGCTGAGCTCTGCCCACTCGCTGACCATCTCTCAGGTCAGCCCGGTAGCAGCTCTCTCTCTCCCACACTCAGGGTAGTGTGTGCAGCGTTTTTTTGGCGAAGACACATCGCCCACGAGGCTGGGACATGTGCCCACGCGAGCACCTGCATTTGTCAGCCTCTCTTTTAGAGCCCTTTTTAGAGCCAGTTGCGTCTGCAATGATAGGCCTATCTGCAAAGTGAAGCGTCTTCTCTCTCTCTGATACGCTGACACTGGCATAAACGTGCAGAGGCAGTAAGGGGTTCACTTGGAGGGGGGCTGAGAGGTAAGCAGCAGACAAGGTTCCCACGAGAAAGCTCTCCTCAGCGCGACGCTGGCCGGAAGCTGTGGTTGCTGTGGTTCTCAGCCTGAGTGCGAGCTGCTTGCCGCTAGCAGAAGTCTGCCAGCACAGCGTCTTGCTGCCAGGAGGACGTCTCGAGCTGGCGGCTTGGCTCCCCACAGGAAACCCTGGGGCTCGTGTCCCATCAAGGTCAACGGCAGGTCATATCAATAGCAGCTGAGTCAAAAGGTTCAGCACCGTTCAAGTTCTTCGCCTCTGCACTGCAAACACCCACAAATTGGAGCTAGACGAGACAACATGGTCTTCAAGATGTTGTCGTCTGTGAATTGCATATACAATATTTTCTGGTTATGCTGATTGTTTTCCGCTCCCAAAAAACGCATGTCCTGCTAAAAATGACCTGATAGCTGTTTCGGTTCCCTCGTGCATGACTATCTACACTGCCTCACCTTTTTGTTTTGAAACCTCACGTGATTTACTGGCGGAATGCTCAAATAAAATACTAAAGATAATTTTATCAGGCTTTGTTTTTAATGGGTACCCCTTATAAATATATTCACTTTACCTCCTTGTTATTATAGTTTATTTTATTATTTTTATATATTTTATTATTTTAAGTCCTAAATCCATTAGAAGATCTACAGTAATGCTGAACAAGGCTTTAAAAATCAATTCATACAAAAAGGAAGCGAGCGAAAGATCGGACGGGAGGAGTGGATGCCACGTGGTCAGGCAAGACAGTTCTGTTGGTGGTTTTATTGTGTTTGGTTTCGGTTGGTTTTGTGATTTGACTTTATTTTGTTTATTGTGTTAGGAAAAGGGTACTGATAAAAACTTCTCTCAAAGAGCCATTTTTTGATTTATGACGTTTAGTAAAATCCTTGATCACAGTGACCTGGGGAGTCTCCCAGATTTGAACTTGATATTTTTTATTTTGGCTTGGATGTATGTCTGATAAATCTGAGCAATAACCTCACTGACAACTTTGGGGGAAGAATTGGGAAATTATATTGATGGTAACTCAAATGATGTGTCTGACGTCTGAAGTCCCATTGAACTGCAAGGATCAAAAACACAAAGAAGTAGAAGAAATACAATGCCATACAATACTCACCAGAGTACACTCAAGCATGCCAATTTCTTATAATTATATAAGCTAAAAGCTACATGTGCTACGTGTGCTACGTTTTCAGTTGCCATGACAGTATAAATGAGCATGTGGATGTAAGTAAAGCTAACATCAGTCATGTGGTGTAGCTGTCATCCTATTGGATGTTCATTACTCTAATGCAGGCTATAACTTCACCTCATATAAATAACACTAAAAAAACAAATCAAACACATTTGAATTGTAATATGTTCCTCTCAGACTTAATCCATGCTCAAAGATAAACGTACAGTGAGAAATATACCATAAAAAGCCTTACAGCCACAGGGCGTTTAAAAAGCCACGTAATGTTGCTTAGACATTCATTTCCATGTGCAAATAACATGGAACAGTATGTCAACAAGCCATCACTATGAGACGGTTGGGGACCGTGCTGGTTAGAGCCCAAACGGGGTTGTGATTGGACAACATGGCAGGTCTTTCCTCCTGAATGTGATTCTGTACATTCTGTGGCTTTTGTCGGAGTCTTCTCTAAGGATCCGTTTTGAGGTTGGCATGGGGCTATTAGTTTCTCTCCTACTTTCGCTTGCTGTGATTTCCTGATGAGTTTATGGGTTTCGAGCCCCCCACATTTCTGCCATGGTACCGTCATGGTACCGTCCTCCCACCTTGTCTTTGTCCGTCGACTCCGCTCCGATGACGTAACCTCCCCACCCCAGCCGGTTGTTTAATCTCCAGCTCGGCCACCGGCGTCCAGGGCCATCACAGGTCAGCTCTCAGGGAGAAGGGACATCATTAGCGGAGCACTAATGGCGGGCCTGGGACCCGGGACAAAGCTGGAGAGCGTCCCGCTCTCTCCTTCTCCCTCATTACTGCAGGGGAAGCGTGGGAGGCGAGGGGTGACATCAGCGCTCGTTTTACACGCCGCTGAATCACGGGGAGGAGGACCCTCAGCGCTAGGAGCAGGCCGGCCTGGGTATGTGCACCCTTTCCTGGAAAACCTAGTGCTTGTTGCTCGACGCTCCTTTCACTTTCCAAGCCAAAGCCTCCCCTGTTTCCCCGACCCACTCTGAGAACGAAGATGTAGGCCCCTGTGCACTCTGTAACCCCATTTAATGGAAACAGATTGGGATTGGAGAATGCCAGAGGAGGTCTTTTGTGATTGGAGGCCTTCTGATTAGATTACCTTTAGGGAAATACATTTCAAGTTCACGCCCTCTCAAGAACTCCCGGTGTAAATAATGACTGCTTCTGAGGGGATGCTTATGATGTCAACTAGTACTAATGAAGACAAGTTGCTTTTCACAAAGACTCAACGTTTCTCACAGATAGCAGAATAATTAAAAATATATATTATGTTTATTGTGGTTCCATATTAAAATTATTCAGAACATCTATGAAATGATGTTAGATCTGATGTTCTGGTCATAGTTCAGCGTCATCTTCGCTGCAAACAAGCCATTTATTTGTTCCGTTTGCATCAGGCACAACTGAAACTCTTAGCTCAAACTGCTTTTTCTCTGCTAATGAAAATTAATATCTTACCTTAGATGTTGGGAATGCACTCAGATATTGCTTGGAAAAAGGCTGGGGTCATTTTTACTTGCCTGTGAGTGTTTTTGGCCTAAGAACAGCTGGCACAGTACAAATTTATTTAAACGTTGTCGGGCTTTGTTTTCTGAAAAGGTAATTGAACAGTTGACCGAGAGCCAGGTTAAGGGCTCCCCTGGGCAACAGATGACGCCACTGAACATGGTGCACTCAACATAAATTAGAAAGAACCAGATAGTATTGATGACTGGTTGGCAGAGGCACTGTTTAAAGACCAAAGTCATTGTAATTTCTATAATATAATTATAATTTATATCAAGTGGACGCACAAAAAAGTGTGAAAAGTTGTGAGACATGGCTTCTCTCCAACTACCTGCAAACCAGAGTTCTACGGATCCGATTGGGAAAAAATGTTTCCATTCTGATTTACACTTAATAAAATACTGACCAAGCCTGTGAAGCAATTTACTATTTATTGTCTATTATGTGTGTGCCTGAGTTGCTGTTTTGTCTTTGTGTGCATTGGTTTGTCTACAGCTTTTCAGGATATTTCTAAATAGCCAGCCGCCAGTATAAAACTTCCCTCGTAGTGGAGGAAGTACAAAAACCTGACCACCCATTCCTCTGATTTTTTTTGTTTGTTTGTTTTTGCTTTTTTGTTTTTTTGAAGTTCGAATGGACTAGAAGAAAGGCTACGATCTCTGTAGTTCGGCACATGCAGTTCGGGAGAAGTGGCCTTTAGGACAAAGCCTGGTTTGAGTTGGGAAGGAAAAGACGCATGAGAAGCTGGCTGTGTGCGCTGTTTGGTCTGGCTGAATAACCAGAAGCAGAACGCAAGTGGTGACATCTCCGTGCTAGCCCTAAAACAACCCCTCAGGGAAGCGACCAATCAGAGGAGGAGCCCTTTCGGGCGTGCACCCTTGGGTCTACTTTCATTCCCCCCCCGAGCGGTTTTTCCACCCTCTTGTGATTGATGACAGATGGGGTAAGGCCTAGTAAGAACTTTATTCTCAAGAAACCTTCTTTGGCTCTTTTTGTTAATCTTAAAACTACCGAGTACAATGCGCAGGTTATAGATTATCCGAAAAAGCCTTCTAAAGTATCCTGTAAAAAATTCATGTAAAACAGTACAAAAAAAACTACAACCCCCTGTTCCCCCCTTTACACCCACCCTCTCCTCAACAGAGCACATTTTAAGGAATGGGGTTCGAATGAAGAAAAAGACAACAACCAACCGGACTGGGTTGGATCCCAGGTGCTGAGATGCCCGGCCTCCCCAGCCAATCCGCATAGGAGCCAGGTCAGGCACTCGGGGCGGGGCCTCAGTGACTGCCCAGTCTGACAACACCACTGAGCCCCTGGACCAACAAGATGTCTCGTTTAACACAACAAACAACAACTGGGTAAATAAACCCAGGCCTTGGGAGGCCTTCTCTCTGAAGCCTTGGGTCGAACAAGCGACGCGCCTGAAGGGATCAGAAGGGAGGAAGTGCGTCAGGCGTGAAAACACAAAAAAATATAGACAATAATAAACCCGGAGCGCGGCGTGTTTGGATAGGCCGGATGCCAGCGACTGCCGGTGAATGAAAGGGCTCCTGGCTTCCTTGTGGGACCAGGATCAATAGAAAAGTTCTGGGACACGCAGGTCACCATGGGCCAGAACGATGCACCATCATGCCCTACCTTCCCTATTGTGGGTCAGCTTGGGACAGTGGTCAGCGGTAGAATTAGCCCTGTCCGTGACAGGAACCCACCCTGCTCTACTGCTTCCTGGGTTATCAGGTGCATTTTAGCTTTAACAATCTGTGTGGTTCTTTGTGAGGGATACAGCTTTGGTACCATGAGAATAGGGCACTGACTGACCACACGGTGGCGCTGTAGCTATCAGTTACAGTTAAACGGCTGTAACTCCTGAACCGCTTAACCTAGAGTCACCAAACCAAGTGCTATACATCTGTCTTTTCAGAAGGAAAAGTTAAGATATGACTAAATGGAGAGCCAATCAAACTGAGCATATGTGCAAATGAGGCTTACTCTGTCCTACAGAGGTTTTGAACATATTTTATTTTGACATGTCAAATGATAAGGAAATTACAGATATTTGTACTTTGACCCTAGCTTGCAGCTATATTTACTTTAAATATTTGAACCAATACATTTTTTAATTTGGCCCTCCCGTTGCTAGCTAGTCAGCTGCTTGTTATAGCAGAAGATCCATAGAGAGTTGAAAAAAAAAGTTAGAAGTCTAGTTTGAGGAGAATGCTTGCATTCCGACCGTTTGACCTTATACCGCCCGTGGAGGTGGGGTAAAGGCGTAGAAACCCCTCCTAGTAGACATAGGGAGGGTATCTGCAGGCATTGTAGCGGCCTGGGGCTATACTGCAGTACTGAGTACTGAGTACTGAGTACTGCCTTCTCATTGACTCCCAACTCTAGCTCGATTTAGCATTCGAAGTGGCGCTGGAGAAAAACGTTGGGATATAACCCCTCGACTCCTTGGTCATCTGGAAAAGACGATCAACCAAAAGTTCTGTAAAAATATTGAATTAAATATCTTAATTAATGGCATCATTCAGCCCCGCCCCCACAAAACTGAATAAGCTGCTGAATCCAGTCATTTATCATGTCGTCTTGTCTTTCTTGGCACTGAAAACTCATTTTCTGCCATAGCCACATATTTGTGAAAGAGAGACGAATGGAATGTCCTTCCATAGCATACCGTAATACATCCATACCACCGTAATGTTCTCCAGCTTCTTAAGCAGTCGCTGTTGCCATGTTCGAGATGGGCCCCCGGGGGCACAAGCAACTAATCACCGAAAAACGTTCAGGTGATACTCGCCTGTGTGTGCGTGTGTGTGTGCGGGTGTTTGTGCGTGTGTGTGTGCGCGTGTGTGCGGGTGTGTGTGCGTGTGTGTGTGCGTGTGTGTGCGCGCATGTGTGCGCGCGTGAACCAATTAATGCCACAAATCCGCTTTTGGTATTCGAATCCCGTCAGATTCAGTGACACCGCGCAATGTTTCGCCGGGCCGTATCGTGTGCTATGAAAGGAAAAAAACCCCAATGAAAATGTTTCTGTAATTTTCTCCTGGCTGTCAGTCCAGACGTTGATTTGTGTAAACAAACTTGTGCTGTTGGGTCTGTTATTCCCCGAGGTATTTCCATGTTAGTGTGCGTGTGAGCGTTTGGGTTTGCGTGACTTATCACTGCGGCTGGACAGGTGTGAACATTGCACTTCGCACCTAGAGGGGATTAGCTAACCTCCATGTGCCTTTAACTAGAGTATGGCCTCCGGCAACAGAATGTCTTTCTTGGTGATACATTCTCAATGTGCTCCAAAGCGTGATGAAAATACGCGGAAATAACCCTCTCTCGCTGTCTGCCTGCCGTCTTTCTACTGCTCATCCATTGAGCTAATGTGTATAGAGAAGACAAACAAAGAGACTTGCTGTCTGTTTGTTGGTAGTTTTACAGGTACGGATGACACACAGGACTCAAAAAGATTAGGATCAGCATGCTTTAATAAGATTTCAGTGCAGAAATACAACTTCTTATTGGGTTAAAGTTCCCGTACAGTAATAATATCATAATAATAACAATATAATAATATCAATATGAATTTAGCATATTAAAAATATTCATAGTATAAGCT
Source organism: Hiodon alosoides (assembly GCA_025775065.1). Lineage (NCBI taxonomy): Eukaryota > Metazoa > Chordata > Actinopteri > Hiodontiformes > Hiodontidae > Hiodon > Hiodon alosoides. The sequence goes on from JAOYSI010066720.1 coordinate 13,016, forward strand.
AATGTAACTATAAAGTATCCGAAATAAATTGCATGAAAGCCAAAAATGTGCCAAGAAAATAAAACCCTCATCATATTTAGTAGACCGCTGATATTGTCTTTAAGGTCAGTGAATGCTGTGAACTATTTCAGAGATTATGAACAAGTTAATAAGTGTGTTTATCCTTTTACGGGAGCCTTCAAGTGACACAGGTGCTTTAGCTAAGACTGGTGAGTGGCCCTTTTCCAGCTGCAACGGAGACTTACCAAGGCTCTTCTCACGTACGAGAGTGCGGTTTTCTCCACAAATCCTGTCCACGGTTCAGTCTACCTCCCCGGTTTTCATTTAATTTGGGTTGGGCTCATGTCAATATCTAATATCGGTAAGTCAAGTCATAGTGAAGGAAACTCTTTAACCCCGAAAGTACAGAAAGGCAAACTTGGGGATTTTTTATTTTTTTTTGGAGATACATAAGTATTTCAGAACCAACATCAATGTAATGACAGCGTATGTTGCACCAATGAGCCAACAGGAATCTGGAGGGTGGTAACTATTAGAATACTCACTTCTGGACCTCACAGTTGACGAGAATAAATAAATAAATACATATAACAATATATTCTTTATTATTTTTAATTTATGCCTTTGGACAATTTTAGGGAAATGTCTTGCTTTCTATCAACTTTGGCTCCTGAGGAACAGGAGAGGGGGGATTCCCATTTGAGCTCTGTTTTTCCAAGCCTTGCCAAAAACACCTCAGGCTTGTTGGCGCCAATCAGTGGGCCCTGGTCATGGGAACGTTCCCCGTGTGAAGTGAGAAGTGTGTGGAGCTCTGCCTCAGAAGGATGATGGGAAAAGCGATTTCTCCGTCTTGTCTTTCGCTCGCTTGCTCTCAGAAAAGAAAAAAGATCAGGATCGGAAATCAAAATACGAAACCGGGCGCCTAGTCGCTCATCCAGACGGAGGCGCCGCAGTCGTCCGTTCTAAACGAGGATGGTTCTGGTCTTCATCGTGTCACTGTCGAACTCGTGTAACCTAACATCCAAGGCCAACCTTTGATTTGTGCTCACCCAGTCACACGGATTAGCATGAGGAGGCAGCACGACAAACTCACGTTTCACCTCTATGAATTTTACAGCACCCTCGGTTCACCAGGATGGTTAATACTAGCAGGACAACGATTGATTAAAGACTTAATCGACTGGCTAAAATATGTTTTACTTCAGCAATCAGGGATTGAAAAGTTTTTTTCTTGTCAGTGACCCCTGTGTGTGTCTTGACATAACCTAAAACTACAAAAAACTGTGCACTTGAAGGTTTTGTGATGTTGTGGGAGCAACAATAGAAACATTAAAACAATGTTAAAACAGCATTGAAGCAACATTAAAGACAATCCTAGCGTGTAAAAACACAATACAGTGTTAATGAAAGTGGATCCCAGAAACTTTATAAAATCTTAAAAAAACAGGATAAGTATATCTACGAAGCACCATCACTTTAGATATTATTAAAAGTGATTATTTTTTTATTTTTGCTTTTCGTTTTTTTTATGTTTAATCTGCTACATCTCAAAGTGGAACACAGAAATGTTTATATTGTCTTTGTTAAGTCTTTTTTTCTCTTCAATTTCAATTTTTAAAAAATTAGCAAGTACGATACTGGCCTGCCGACAAGGGTAAGTTGCTTCCACATACAGGAAGGCTACTCTGAAAAAAATGCCACTTAAAAACACAAGAAACCAGTCTATGGAAATTAAAATCCACTCGTCAATCAACAAAAGCAAACAAGAATCCCATCTCCATCTACTGAGTAGATATGACAAAGTACCAAGGCACATGAATACTAAACACTATCGTAGACATTATCATAGAAACTGTAGAGCTTCTTTCTTTTAAATATATATATATATATTTTTATATATATGTGTATATATCTAGATTTAAAGTGGCCACCACACAAAAACAGTTGGACAACAGCAACGACGACAGGGGAGAGCAGGGGAGAAAAGAAGTAAATGAAAGGGTCACCCTCAATGTCTACGGGGTTTGTTGTGTCGTCATAAAGGCTGGATTAGAGTACAGAGTAAACCCAAGTCAGGGAGTTTTTGGCCTAGGACACAAACGCTTCTTGTCTGCTTTTTAAAGGAACGAAAGATATGACTATGGACTATCCGTCATGTACAAAGTGCATCTGAAGGGGAGGGGTGGGGGGGGTTTGGATTTACGTAGAGGCGCAGCCTTTTACAGTGTTTTTCACCATACTCCTCGCTTACGCTACCGTGATTCCACCTGACCATCGATTCCTCCTCACTTACGCTAAGGGATGGCTACAGAAGGAGAGAGAGAGAGAGAGGGGGAAAGAGAGGGAAAACATGGAAAAAGTGAAGAAGGTCCCTCGGAAAAGGAAGAAATATAAACTTCTGTAAAATAGCTACTGTCTTTATAAGTTGATCAAACATATATATGTCTCTATGTCTATAGATTTTTCGCGTTTCTCCTTACACGAATGAAAATTAGCATCAAGCTAACGTGTGGATTGGTTTTTTGTTTCTGTGACAAGTGGGTGGCCTTAGAGGGGTCCAACCCGGGGTAATGCCTTCAGGACAGGGGAGCTCAGTAGTATCTGAACGCATCAGACAGGTCTTCTGTAAATATCAGTGATGGTATAGATGCCCAAAAATGGTACATGTATACAATGAATAATTGTGTAATGAAGGCAGGGGCTGCCATTTCTGTGAGATATATGCGGGTTGCGGTTGGGGATTGGGGGGTGGGGGGGGGGGGTTGGAAGGAACAAGCCCTGGCGAAGGGCGACGGGTGAGAGTGTAGACCCAGGGGTGTTGTGCCTAGGTGGCCTGGTCCAGTGCCCTCAGCAGGTCACCACCCTGAAGCAGGTGGAGGTTCCCCTGGAGTGGGATGTTGACCTCGCAGTCATAGCGCGTCAACTCTGGCAGCGAGTAGGACTCGAAGGAGGGGCCCAGCAGGCGACTCGCCACCCCTGCACCAGGAGACAACAGAGCGGTGTGAATCGCGGTGTGAATCGCGGTGTGAATCGCGGTGTGAATGACCCACTGGAGATGCCCCGCTTCTGCAGGGAATGACAGCCCTTGGACGCAGGAAGTCCTTGGCGCTCATCCACTTACCGGAAGTGTGACACTCAAAAGCTAGCAATGTGGCTGTTGTGTGTGTCTTACCTTCCATTTTGGGTGAGGGTAGCATTCTGTATTCTCGATAGTTTGCGGCATAGCACGGTCCCGGGAATGTTTTTTTGAGCTCCCCGGCCTCTGGATACTGCATCTTCCTGCATTGCTTGAGAAGGCTGGTGTGCTGGTCTAATCCCCTTTGCAGGCCTGTGTATTTCTCTGGAAAAGAGAGAGAGGGTGAGAAGAACACATTATTACAGTATATTTGCTTAAAAAAACATTAATGCATAAGGATTTAAAGTTACAAAATGTTTGTTTATTTGTCTTTTTTTGCTCTAGGGACCTGCTCTAAGGACCAACGTCCTTGTATGCGTAAGCAGCAACAATTGCCTAACAGACAAACTCTGTGAACTGATCCCTTCAGATAACAAAGAGTGCTGCTTAGAAAGCAGAACACATGAAAATCTTTTATTCCAACGTCTGTAACAAGATCTTCAACCCTCATAATCGCTGGATGCTTAATTCATGTATGTACGTCTAAGTGGGCACTTCAATGACATGCTTAGCTATGAGATTATTGGGCTGCAATCAGGACATGAGAGAACATCTACCAACAGCTTTGAAGGTAAGACAATTTTGCTGCAGTGCCCATTATCATTAATGGGTTTATTATAGTTTCTGCCCCCCCAAAAGTATCTGTTGTCTCGAGGCAGTCACCAAACCTGTGAGTGCACCAGTGCTGAGGGACTTCCTGTCCAAGAAGACACAGCTCTCGTTCCTTGCACTCTTCCACATCATCTCCGTGAGCTTGCTGCAGGAACTTTCCTCCTGATAGAGGCGGGAGTGCAACAACGGTTAGCATGCGCTCGCCAGGGGCTCAGGACACAGATAATACTACCAGCGCCAGCTGCGGAATCAACACATGGTCACCCGTTTCGTAGTGGGTAAAGAAGACTCACCAGACTCATCTGTGGGTAGGCGCAATCCTCCCCATACTCCAGCTGTCTTTTGCGTTTGAAGCTGTTGGCGAGCGCGATTCTGGCCGGACCCATGTTGCTCTGGGCCTGGTTAAAGTTATCCATGGAACTGCAGAGGAACACAGTCAGTCAAGTTCAAGCTTCTCGGTTCAGTGTTGAGCTGATGAAAGGCCTACGCTGATGGTGGAACAGCAAGGGGTGGGGGGTATAATACCTTTGCTTGTGGAGGGGCAGGCGCTGTGGGAGCAGGCTTGGCTGATTGGTGGACAGAGGGTCCGCCATGGGCCTCTTTGTCGAGGGGTATTGCAACGGGGGGTCGGGGGGCCACTGCAGATTCTGCCGCCCGCCCATGGAGGACAGTGGGGTACTGGCCGGGGCTTGGTAGGGGGGCATCACCGTGGAGCCAGGATACAGTGGACGTTGCTGGGGGTCCATGGTTGAGGCACCTGGGCCCCTCTTGTCGGCCTGCACAGCTGGGTGGAAGTGGCCCTGTGGGGACGTCCCCAGGGGTTGGAACAGGCTAGAGATGTTGCTGAAGTTGTGCTGGGTGCCGCAGAGGCCCGCCTCGGCCGTCGGCTCCTCCTGGCAGAGGGGGTTGAGCTGGAAGTCCTCCCCATCCATGGGGATGTAAGGCGCCAGAGTCTCCAGATCCAGATCACTAAGGTCCGTCTGAAAGGGAGAGGGAGACCGTGGGCCACACACACGTCAGTGGGAAAAAAATCACCATCTTAATGGAAGTGCTTTGTCAAGCCAATCAGTAGCCAGAGCCCCCTGAGTCAGCCCTGTCACCAGTTGTGTTTAAAGAGGGGCCTGGCTTTGGTCTACCTTTAATTAACTGACCTGGGAGGCACTGGGGCTCTTGGGCTCAGTGTCCAGGGCAAACAGCTTCTCTGTAAGCTCTACCTTCAGGTCATTGTCCATGGAGCTGTAGTAGTCCTCAGGACTGCTGGGCTACTCAGGTCGAGAGAAGAGAAAAGGCAATCATTAAATGGCCAGGTTCCACTGACAGCCATCAACTTCACCGCTGCCAGCTCTCTAATCTGGGGTTTGAGAGCTGGTTGGGTGGAGTAGCGGTGACAGAAAAAGGACAAAGAAAGAGGACTCACCGTGGAGCAGCTGCTCAGGCTGGGCGTGGCACTGCCCGGGGGTGGCGGCTGGGGCACTGAGAAAGTGGGGACCAGATTGGGGGTCTTCGTGGTGGGGCTAGCCTTGGGGACCTCACCAGTCCAGGGCTGGCTGGTGGAAGGAGGCATTGAGGGCCCTTTCTTGAACAAATGTGGAGCTTCGAATGTGGGCCCACCTGTTAGATCAACAGCAAACACACATAAGGGTTAGTCTAACAGGAGTAAGGACGGGCATTAGGTGGGGAACACCTGTTAGATCCGCAACAAACACACACAGATTTGGTTCTTCACCTCTGACATATGTGGAAGTTCGACTGCATCCTAACAACAAACAGACCAAACTCAGCTGTTACTTTTAGAACTATAACAACTATAACTTTTAGAAATGTCCCTGAGTATGTTTGTTTTACTCGGAGTGCCAGCAGGGAGCAGAGATGTTGACATGATACCGCAATGTGTTGCAGAGTTTATACACATTATGTTGCAGTGCATGCTTACACACTCTGGGTCACGGAGCAAGCCAGCTAGCCATGGCTAAACAGGGAGTAGGTGTGTGAAGTAGGAGCTCAAAGCCAGTGACTGAGGTGGGCACTGGGCGAATGCGATATTTTCTCTTTCGCTGGGCTATGTGTGAAACGCTGGGCTGTTTTCATATTTGAAATATCGGCAAAAATTCTATAAATACTGTGTTTACCAGGAGCTAGCTGAAGGTGGGATTTACGGAGTTTAGAGGTACTTGCTGCAGTGGCTACACATAACTGTTCACTGGGGGGGGGGGGGGGGGGTACAAATTGGTACTGTTGGAACTTTTTTTTTTTTTCAAATAATAAAATCTGGCAGAAGTCTGGAAACGTGACCAGGCGTGCTCCCCCTAGGCGTTGCCACCGACTGGCTGTGTTTGATTTGAGTCGTGCGTATGGTACAGGAAGAGTGCTCATACTAGGTGGTGTTGCAGTAGCCCTCTCTACTGGAAGATGAAGACATATGATAGGGAAAGCATTGTTTTCTTTTAATCTTTATCATATGTACTGGTGACAGGAGGTATGTATTAAAGGGCAGGAACGGGAGGGCTGTGGAGGGCAGTCTGACCGAAGTCGAGGGCAATGATGGTGTCGCCAGGGGTAGGGGCGAGTTGGGCCAGGTCCTCGGGCTCCTCCTTCAGCTTGGTGAAGAGGGTGTCTTCAGCCACAGACAAACTGCTTCCTGACCTGAAGAAGCTGCTCATGCCCAGGATGTTGTGAGGCTTGAACAGGGACTCGGTCTGGTCAATGGAGAAGATCACTGACTTCTCCTCAACGTCACTGCAGAGAGATAGTGAGGGGGTCCTTTGTCTGCCAATCATTTGATTAAGATTGATGAAGATTTTTTCAAAACTCAGTGTTGACCATAAAACACATCACGCTCTGCTGCACGTGGATTGCTGGGGGTTTTGACCTTCATACTTGTCCCTCGGTGTAAGATGGATTTAGGTCATTTCCCTTCATCTCAGCCAAATGTCGCACCCGTCTTATGATACAAGCTGACCATAGAACCTGTTAAGCCCAATCAGTGTTTGGAATGTACTTTCATCCCAAGGAGAATACTTTATCTGTTTGCAGGGAGATGCAGTGCGTGCTGCATTAATCTGCTCCACTTGTTTTAAACCTCACGTCTGTCATGCATTACCCATCCCTGGAGTAACTCAAGTTCTCAATGGTCTAGCCAAGTCCCTTTTTAGGAGCTCAACCAAAATGTGGTCCAAACCGCTGTAGCTTCATGCAGCTTCTGCCCCTCACCTCAGGACGTAATTGATGCACACGATGCACTGGGGTTGGGAGTTGCGGCTGTTGTAGATGACGGTGCCCTGAGTCTCCACCCACACGTAGCCGCCGTGCTTCGCCAGCATCCGGTACTGCCCGCTCACAGCCTGGCCCTTGGTGCACACTGTGGAAAGGGAGAGACACAGAGGGTTACACACAACAGAGCGGAGGGCCAAGGCTCTGGTTTGTTGGACTTGTTCCCCTCGTTCTTGGCCAGGAAGAGAGAACAGAGGGGCCCGGGACTGGCGTGGGAATGGGGTGGGAATGGGGTGGGAAAAGGTCCCTGAGTTCAGCTCGGGCAGGATTAGACAAAGTAAACACAGGCCTCGCCGTCTGCGCAGCTCTGCAGGCCCGTCACGTTCCTGCCTGGGATGGAGGGGGAGGGGGTTTGATGTCCCTGCCACTGGGACAGGGACCGGAGTTGCACACGGCCGCCAATCTATCTGATCCGACAGCCACCATCTTAGGCTGCTTCTGAAGGGCTTGTCTGAGAGAAGGTCAGATCAGCTTTTTATATTTAGGGCTCAGCCTCACGCTGGTGACAGAATGAAAGCATGAACATACACACACACACACATACACACACGCATGCGTGTCATCCCACTGTCACACGGCCTTATAGACACATCACCAGAGAGAAAACTATCCAGATCAACGCTCCCATGTTTTCCACAGAAAGAAGAAAAATATCCTAATTGTTTGTAAATGTCATCCAAGAGAGAAGCCATCTCCCTTGAAAGTCTCATTAGTGGCTAATCAGGAGGCTGTCTAGGCAGGGACACCTGGCCTGTTTGAAGCACACTGTCACTGGCAGACGTTGGCCCGTTATCTCTACTGTCACAGGTCAAAGATAATGGCTTTCAAGACATCTTAATGCAAGCTGAGGTTCTGTGTAATAGAACCAATCTAATAAGGATTCTTAAAATTATATTCATAAATCAAACATGCATCTAAAATGTAATTTGGCAGACAGGGGCCCCGTGGATATAAAAAGTGTCATGCTAAGCACTGAAGTGGCACAGTTGGTGTGATCGCGCTTCAGCTGGTATTACATTACACTTCCAGGCTGCAGAAAAATAAATGAGGGTCCTCTGCAAAGGAGGATTTAAAGTGGGGGACAGTAAAGAGAGAGGAACGGGAACGGAAGGGAGCGGGGCACGGAGAGAGAGGGGGAATAAAGAGATATTCTGTCAATTAAAAGCGAATTCTCCAGAGGTGGTTGTGTCGAGCCATCCGGTGCCGGGAGCAGAAAACCCTCGCCACTAACCCAGGTTCCTCCTGTGTGTTTTAATTACACCAGAAACCACAGAGGGATTTATGAGCTTCATGAAGTGGAACCAAACGAGGTCAGTGACTAAGAAAACAGGCCTGGCCACATTATTCTCTGTCTGGTACACTGGGCTAAGGGCCACCTAACGCAGCCTTGCTATCCTCCACGCTTAAGCTGTAATAAATCCTAGGGAGTGGCGCTGAAGCACCTGAAATAATCCGTAAAATTTCGGCTCGGGCTGAGAGATACTAAATGGATCACACGCCCCCTCTCCTTTTCGTTCTCTTACTTTCTGCTCTTTTCACCGGCTAAAGAAATGGATGGCAAATGGGTTTCTTGTGCACTGGTAATTAACGGCCAGGAGGGAACGGGGAGGGAGACGGAGGCACTAGTGATGAGACCCTGAGTGATATAAAGTGGGTGGGTGTCAAGGCCGACTGCCTCACAACCCCCCTCATCCCCCATTAAACCATATCACAAGGTGTAAGAGCTTGGTCCAAGAGCAAAACAGATTGTCTGCGGGGATTTATGGGTAGACATGAGAATTCTGGAACGCACAGTGAAAACCCTTGAGTCTCAGCCAGCAGTGACTGGGAAATGTAAGAGTCGGAGGCGGAGGGAGTCAGTCAGTGTGGACGTGTGGAAGCAGTGCTGATAAAGGTCCCCATGTCAACGTGTCTGTAGGCCATTTCCATCGATAAGAGGGGATCGGGTCGTTCAAGAAACGTAAAAATAGTCGTTAAGCAGCCGCTGTTCAGTACACTACTCACTGCATGTCTTTGACCGTTTTAAACAGACATGTCAACAAGCTTGGGCGAGGGCACTGCCACTCTTTTGGGCAATCAACAGAGGATTCTGCGGTCTGAATCAGACTTAATCACCTTTGTCTCGTGACAGTTGGCGAAGATGCGGCCTTGGGCAAATTACTCACGGTTTTGGTGGCTCTTGGTCACATTTTCGGAATCCAGAGCATGGTAGAAGTCATATATGGAACGCCCCAGGAGGTCTTCTGGGCTGTAACCCATCAGCTCATTCACTCTGCGACACAAAGACAGGAAGATCGTTCACAATTCATTATTACTATTACAACTATAGTTTGCAGATACATGTTTTGCTGTGTGAACAACAAGAGGCGGCTGAATGTCAAAAAATCCATGGTTACCTGAACATGAGTACATCCAGTCATAAGGAGAGGATCCTCCAGTGCAGATATTAAAAGAAGGTTCATTATAGCCACTTTAGAAAGCTTATTGGAGAGAATGTGTTACGAGTGTGTTCTGAAGTGCACTACTTAAAAAACCAGAATCAAGTAAACACAACACAGGACAAAAACTCGTGTTCCTCAAATGACTGAGGATGGCAAGCCAAATTTTCCTGGAAAGACAACCTAGCATGACCTTAATTTGAATCAACGATGATGATAAAGACTTGCTGGTAAAACTGAGGAACAACACTTATGTCCTCTCCAGGCTGTAAACACAGAGGCATTTTAACAGCCAAAGGGGTTGGGGGGGGGGGGGGGGGGGGGGGGGGGGGGGGGGGGGGGGGGGGGGGGTGGGGTGTGGGGGGGGGGGGGGGGGGGGG
>JAOYSI010066730.1:4731-22890 GCA_025775065.1 Hiodon alosoides
GTAGACTACTGAGCACTGTTGTAGGACAGTTTCTCCCTGAGTAGGTCAAAGAGCAGTGTTGTAGAACAGTTTCTCCCTGAGTAGACTACTGAGCACTGTTGTAGGACAGTTTCTCCCTGAGTAGGTCAAAGAGCAGTGTTGTAGAACAGTTTCTCCCAGAGTGGCTGTAGAAATGTCCTGGGCAAGTGCTGACTGTCCTTACTGTTTGTTGACCAGTGTACTGCTATGACTGCTTACAATCCAGAGTAGAGTCTTTATAAGTATCAGTAAAAATGCAAAGATATAAAACTACTTTTGTCCTTCCTGACTGGGTAAATGCTGGCTAAATGGTCAGTTAAATGTTACCCCTGCTGTTGTCTAAGCGGCTGCTTGGCAATGCCCCAAGACTAATAATCTCTACAAGACCAAATGTCTTGCAGAGTGTAAAGGAGTAAAGGAGTGAAAAGAAGCGTAAAGAGTTAACGAGTGTAAAGGAGTGAAAAGAAGTGTAAAGAGTTAACAAGTGTAAAGGAGGGTAAAGGAGTGTAAAGGAGAGTAAAGGAGTGTAAAGGAGTAAAGGAGTGTAAATGAGTTCAGTAGTGTAAAGGAGTGTAAAGGAGTTCAGCAGTGTAAAGGAGCGTAAAGGAGTGTAAAGGAGTTCAGTAGTATAAAGGAGTGTAAAGGAGTTCAGTACTGTAAAGGAGCATTACTCATGGAATTTGGATTATAATGTTTTTAGGTCATATTTGTAATGGGAGCAAAAGTTTCTGGATTATTTTTCAGAATTTAGTTTCAATAAAAGTTCTGTGTCGAGGTTGTGACTTCTCCATATCGATGTACATTCCCTCTCCATCATTTTAACCATTCTGTACACGTGTATGTTTTTATTTAATTTCATAAAGACACATAAAAACAAAATAATGAGAAGTATTTGAAGTCTGCATTGACAACAGTCCCCGGAGACTTCAGACCCAGCGAGGTCCATTACTCGACCATCTACGCTGCATTCTTCAGAAACCATAACGCAAACACAAAAGTTCATGTGCTATGAAAGCGGTCACAATAACATGAGTAAATGAAATTTAAGCTTCCACAGCAAGACGGCCAGTCTTAAATTAGCCGAGACAGCATTCATAAGGACCCAAATGTTCTCATATGAGCATTGTCAGAGTTGATTTAACACTGTACTTTTTTCGAGTCCGTTCCATGCTGATGTGCCCGTCAACCTGGAGGTCCCTCTGAGATGGCTACGGCTGGGGCAGTGTCGACCCAAACCCCACACAATAATCACAAATTATAAGCAGTATTATACGAGCAGGAGACCCCCAGCCAAGGAACCTACTCAGGATTATGTTCCTTCAGCAGATGTACTGTGTCCACACCTTGTGCAAAAACAGGTTTTTACAGATGATATATGCATGTATTGCAATCGAGATTTGCGATGAATTATGGTAATTACTAAAAATTATGGAGGTGGTGATCAGATTTTATACTTTTTTTTTTTTTTTTTTTTAAAGAGCACATAGAAATTTAAGGGTTCTTGATGTGTTTTAAAACAGCGTCCACCTCGTCTATCCCGTTTCTTTCTATTTTATTTATTTATTTTTGTTTGAGAGGTTTTCTACACTATCTTCAGGGAATTCTAAAGAGGCCAATCATAATTACACCCAAAGATTTCACTACGTTTCCAACGGATATAGACACCGAAGGAAATCTACTTATTGGAGAGAGAGAAAAAAAAACAGATGGGGATAGATTTTCAGTAATTTATTACACAAAGATATACCCATAGATTAGAGGAGCTCAAACCGCAATTAAGAGCATGCAATCGACTTTTATTCTGAAACAATACTCTTCAACGGAACCCATTCCCTTCACTCGAGTGAAGAGAATGTTGTCTGGAGCAGCTCTATTCGAGAACCAGTCAAATCCCGGGGAAATAAATAAGCCTAGTTTACAGGGTCTCGTGAAGCTGACGTCTTGGTTGGAAGATTCTGTGACATGAAGAAAAATAATAATAATAAAAAAACGCAATATACGCATGCCGTCTGGAATGATTCAGGTTTCAGTGCAGTGCGACCCGGTTTAAGGGTAAGACCGTCTCCTGCACAGTAGTGACCCGTCATATGCTGGAATGATGCGGTATGTACACATAGTAAGCATGTAGTTGTAAACATACGTTTGAAAAGAAACGGGTCACAGAAATATCTAAGTGTAGGGCCTATGCGTGTAAATAAATAAATAAATAAATGCAGCAATTAAAACATTTATTTGGACATTCGCCGCTGCCAATTCAAAGCAACATATTTTCACGTCAATAGAACGTGTTACATGACCCGAAAGCCACGTGTTGCAGATTTCTTTCTCTCCAGGAGAATGTTCTCACACGCTCGCTTTCTGACCCGCTGACACCTGCGTCCTCCTTCTATACCCCGTTTCTTATCACTCACCCGTTTCTTAAGTATATACCCTCTGTGCACTGCAGTCAAGATGTGTTTTTAATTCTCTTTCGGTGCTTCATTTCAACTTTTAAATTACCCTGCAGTTAGAATTTTAATACCGGGAGCAAAATCCGTTAAGTAAATGTACGTCATGCATTTTTCAGAAATCGTAAGGACCATGCAGATAACATATTCAATTAGTTAACAATAGTTAAACAATCAGTATAACAATTAGTTAAGTATACAAACATTGTAAGCTCTGTTTATCAGTAAGGGTCCTTCGCCGCACTAGATGGGTTTCTATCCGAACGCTTATCGTTAAAAAAAAAAATTAAAAAAGGTCTCGAGGGGAGGTGATCTGAGACTTTTTAAATAAGGTTCGTTCCTAAACATCCAACAACCAGGGCAATAATCCGGTCACAAATCGAGGATAGAGAAAGCTTAATTGGTTTCGAAAAATACCGAAATTACGATGCAAATACACCGCACGCTGACACCCGTCTGTCGCTTTGGGTGACATTATCAAACATTATAAATTGTATTCTTAAATATAAACCGAGCGCAATAGGATCCTGCTTCGAGATGGAAATACATACCTTGGAATATCCTTCGTCTAGATCATAATCATAATAATCTTGGGTTGACTCAACAGCTAGGTTTGTGCGACAAAATACCGTGTAGACAAGAAAAAGTGATAATCCAAGTAGTTGCATTTTATACAATCTCAGAAATCCGAGTCGGGTAATAATTCCTTCTTTCGGAAAGTTCTTGATTCACAGTTTCCCGAGGGATGTATTTTCTAGCCACATTAAAAAACACGAAGGTATCCCGAGTCTTCTATTGCATTCACGTTAACTAGCCAAAAATAATAAATACATAATAATAAAAAAAACGGTAGTTAACGTTCACTTAAAATGTATTCTCTCACACAACTAGACGTTTAGATAGCGCCCCTCTTCACGTGTTTGCTGGCTCGAAACTTTCAAAACAGGGCAAGACATCCAGTATGCAGACGCTTCGGACAGCGTGAAAGTCCGCGGAGAGGAGAATAGCATGTTTAATGCAATTTCACGGTGTCACTGATTCTCTTCCCCGCCCCCTTTTTTTGGTGTGGTCTACGCTGAATTCCTGCAACTAACAATTCCTGCTACTACCACGCAGGAGGTTCGGGGAAAGAAATATGATTTGGGAGACGTGCGCCTTCTCCAGGACAGTTTTGTGTAGTTTGTTTGCACAAATCCTACACTGTTACACAAACGCAGAGTCATACGTCAGCTATTTAACAGGATCGGCTTGTTATAATACTGTTATATAAGCAGATATATCGTTTAAAATATAAAATTTGGACATCGTATTTTAATTTCATGTCGTTAAAAAGGGATTGAGATCGGGCGAACAGCCGGGGATAACTCACTTAAAAACACTGACATCTATTGTAATCGTTTGGGCTGCTATTGAAATAAACATTTCAGTCTAAGTTTTCAATTTTAGTTCCATTTATTTAACTCATGGCTTAACTCACGGAAAGCCTGGCCTGTCAAATATGTTCCTCTGAGCTCTGTAATGTCATTGGCTCCCTCCTCTCACTGTTCTGCACACATGGGACCCCCAAACACCATATTTCTGACACAACTCTCAAACAAGCTTGAATCTTTTTTTATTTTTATTTTTTAATTTTCTTGGTCCAAGATGGATGACCTACGGAAACGGGCAGGATCATGTTAGCATTTTGAGGTCTGATAAGACGAGGGCTTCCCTCCCTCCTTTGATATTTCCGAGGGCGACGTTTGTTTTTTTGCGCTTGACGGATGGCATGTTTCCTCGGGTCCGGCACCGCGTGCTGACGTCTGTCCCGGGTCGCCAGCCCGGGGGTTGAGGGTTAACAAGCCGGGGTTGGGAAAAGGGCTGGGATACGGAGCCCGGGTCCTGGGACACTTCAAAGCTCCGGATCAAACTGTCTGGGCGGCCAATTGGAGTCAAACCCGATCATCCCGGCCATGAGTTTACTGCGGGGCCCTAACGCCTCAGAGCGCTTTTCAGCTCTCTCCATGATTCAAACGTGCACAACTTTCTGTGCGCACACATTTAGTAGATTTTATAATCAATTACTACTATATACAAGCGCCAGAGCGTCCATGTTTTAAAAATCATAACCCTTCATTTCTCATCTAGTGAATTTTCCTAGTACTATGAGGGGTCTTAGCTAACTGTGCCTTAGACAACTGACTACACTTTTTTTTAAAGCAAGTAACAAAAAGCCAGGGGGTTTTCCGTGCTAAAGCAGTGTGAAACCATTCGTTTAGCGGTGAGATGTGTGTTGAGTTTACCAAAGGTAAGGGGGATTAGCCATAAATTTGGGACTCGCGATGGGTCCTAACTCCAGTCCGTCAGTCGACTGCGAATCTCCAGCCGAATGATTGGTGGTCCCACCATCAGCAAGCCCCCCCCCCCAAAGATGCTAATGACAAGAGCTGGACTGTCACGTTCTATTAACCGTAAGCACCGCGCTCCGTCTCAAAGCCGGAGGAGGAAGACGCAGAGGAATTTATATGAGGGCCCTTGCAGGATCCAGGGGGGCACTGGAGCCGAACTCCTTGCACTCGACTGGAGGTGTGTTCCCACGTTGGAACTGCCCTGACGGAACCGGGCAACAATGAGGGGGGCCTTGCATCTCCATGGCCTCTGTTTTCAGAACCGCTGGCCCCTGTCACACATGGAATTTGTGGAGTTTAGCCCTCCACTTTAGAAACATTTGGATTTAACATTGCTCCAGTGCACTTTTTTTTTGTATGGGGGGGCTCAGCTCGGGTGGGCGTGTGTGTGTGTGTGGGGGTGGGGGTGGATTTATTCCAACACAACCCCTCCCCTCTCACAGAGACAAGCAGACAGAGACATGCACCTTGAAAGAATGAACAATGTAAATGGAAACTCATTGTTTTTTCAGCCGGCACTCAAGTGACAATAATGAAAATGCATGATCCTTGGCTGGTCTAACTTCTGTGGATCAAGTCCGGCGGTTTAAAGTACCAGTACCTCTTTCCTGTGTTGCTAGCGTGTGCGTATGCCCTGTTAAAACCAATAGCTGTCTGTTGTTTATCCTCGATTCCCTGCGACAGGCCCGAGCCTCCGTTTAAAATACGAGCTGCACATGTTTTTCTTTTAGCTGTCAAGAAAGCGTGGCCTTGAGTATCCTGCGTCCCTTGACATTTCCGCTGATGGCCAAACCATGTGGCCCGCTCTGAAACAACCGTCCGCACGCCCGGCTCCACTCCCGTATGTGCCTCCACACCCGAGGCCCAGGCTGTGTTTAAAGGGGTTCCTGACAATGCCCACGTTTCCCCTTTTAACACATCTGAACCGAGGAACCATAGAGGGGTTTTAGAATTGTTTTACAACGCCACCATCGCGGCCCATTGTAACTTACGTGGACCAAGACAACTGGAGCATCGTTCACACCACGAATTGCCGCGTTAAGGGTGATAAAGGGGGAAGCATGCAAAATCCTCTCAGGGTGCTCCCTGGTTATTGCGTTCAGCCTTTCAGTCTTGGACAAGACAAAAACTCAAACTCAGTTCCTACCCTCAGTCAGTTGACCCCGCTCCTCACAACTGAGAGATGTGGTGCAGCCCAAAAGGCCTTTCTCTTGTGAGAGGGTTAGAAGAACATCACGTGGAACGTCCATGAAAGATCTGAATACGGACGCCGATTAACTGTAACGACATCTCAACCGGTTTGAGTTTGTTATGCGGAATTATCCGGTTTCCATCAAAGACAGGCTCATATCAAGCCTTGCTTTGGAATGTTCTTATCCACAGGACTCCATGGTGACCGAGGATGAAATCTACCAGAAGAGTTCCTGCCAAGGAGCTGGCTGAAAACCACCCCAGTGCAATTCCGCTTCCGCCCCTCGCACGTTCGAATGCCCGAGCACCCTCGCTGCATGCAGACGGGCGCTGCGTGGGCAAAGCGCACATCGGCGCTAAATAAAACTCGTATCGCCGAGCGACGGAGGACAGCGCACGTCACGTATCCGGCCACTTTGAGAGTGCTGTTGGAACAAAGCGCAGCTGAATTGAAATGTGGAAGGGCTGGGTGCCGATTCTGCCTTAGCGGGAGGCCGTCGCGAGCTGCGAAAGTAGCTGGCTTTCCGAGGTCACGGTCTTCTTCGGACATCTGACCCGTGCGCCATTGATACGTCAACTGGGCACATTACTCACAGTGAGCAGGTTCGAATGCGCGGGACAGCTTACGTGACTCGCCCGGTGCCACAAAGAGCATTCTTCTCTCATTTTTATCTCATTTGCATTCCGGGAAATCTCCCTGGGAATCTTACCACTAAACTCTTAACCGAGGTATGGGAGGACTCCCACTTCACTAAACACTAGACAATACGTGCAACTCTCCTGCCGTTTATGGCCAAATATTCTTTTAATAGTCTACTTTTTAAAACGGACGCCAGCTTTCTGCAATATAATCCGATGCTGAAATTTCCCCCTTCAAAAAGAAAAATCGCCTCTCTGTCTTCTGTTTTAAATGTTTACTTCATAGTTCACATTGCAGTTCATAGTGTTTCAGGCTTTGAAATCATGAGGTCAGTCTGTAATGAGAGGTTCACATTCATGTGTGCCGGTTCACCGAATCCTTTCTCCGTACAAATTGCTCACAACCAATCACCTCATTCATCCCACTGACCTTTGTTACATGTCAAGCACAGGCCACTTTAGAAAGGTGCCAACGTGTGTGTGCGTGTGTGTGTGTGTGTGTGAGTGTGTGTGTGTGTGTGAGTGAGTGTTACAGGCACAGGCGTCGTTTTGGCCATCCACTTAGGACAGAAAAACTCTAAAAGCCAGACAATCAATTTTCCCGGGCCTAGTGGTGGTCCCAATTCCTGCCGTTATTTTCTTCCAACCGCGTTCCACAAACACATCAGTGCCCTGCGCTGATTTTCAACAACGGAGAGTTTAAATGCTGTGGAGTGAACTGGACAGGAATACGCTGAGAATGTCACGGCGTTGATGCTGATTTTAAGTATTGTGTAGGATTCAGCCAAAGACCAAAGTCCAAATAGTGGGTCTAATTGTGCCCTGGAGTTTAAGGACTTTGACTTTGACAACCTACTTGCTCAGGGGAGGGGCTTAAAAACACCATTAGCCAAGCAGACCTATAGCTTTCCATTTGTTTGTGTAAGAGCGCCACATCTCATGGCAAGGTTACCGGTGGAGCGGTGTCCCGTTTTACTTCACACATAAACACAACTGGGAAAATTAAAACAGTGCTTTCAACTTAGATTCAAAGAACAGATCCATAAGCCTGTGCTGGAGGATCGGCGTTAAATTTCCCTGACTGAAATTAGTATTCAGGATGGGATGGTTCTGCTACGTCAGTGAAAAAAAACCCCAAGCCTCAGCCTGCGCACATATAGAGCAAACAGCGACTTAGCATTTACAGTCAGGGAATGGGGTACAACACGGATAATTCACCATGGTGTCTCTGCATTCAACGCCGGCTGTCGTCACTGACACCTGAAATAATGCAATAGCTGTATAGCACCCGACCCGTCGTCTCCTAATACCGGTGCATGTGTTAAAGCATGGTTCTTGTGCTAGCGTTTCAGTGTATGATATCATGTGCATTGCTGGCCGTGCACATGCTGTACATCTCAGTTATATTTAGCTCCTCGGTGTTGTAACATTCTCCCCCAGTGTTTTGATGGTATATTGGAAGCAGTGTTTGAGTAAACACATTGTTCCATGACGGATCGCTTTCCCGACGGCCAAATTGTCCCAGCAGGACGTCCGAATTCATTCCTCTTTCGGTCAAACTTTGTTGAAACTGTGTCTCTTGGCAACAGATGTTCAACAGCAAGAAGGGGTCGGTGTGAAGGACCGCGCTAGTTTTCGTTCGTGCTCGCATGAGACAGACTCAAATTCCCCAAGATGGAGCCTGTGTCATTGACTCTGCGTACCTCTCCCAGCAGGGAGGACGGCCACGGCAGCTCAGCTGTCAGAGCTCTCGGCGTCCCAGGGATATCCACGCGCACATTTTCGGGGTCACGGGGAACGGGGTGGATCGCTCCGATGCACTGAGGATTGACCTCGGCTGTACTCCTTACCCAAACAAACCCCGCGGCTGTGATGTGTGGCCAGGGCCTGCACGCTGTGCTAAGGGTCCAGTTCCAGCACTCCAGTGCTTCACGGGTGAGGTCATCAAACAGAGACGTCTCGCAGGCCTACTTTCAAAGCGTTGAAGTAACTCATTGAAATAAAATGCCTTTGTGATTTCTCTGATGTTCTAGACACATAGCGCAGCCCTGGGGGGTTGAGCCTTTGTCAGCGCATTTCATAAGCGCTGGCGAATTGGCTTTCGGAAATCCGCCGGGAAAGAAAGAGTTAAAAATGTGTCTACACTTCACTCCTTGCAGAAAAGGTTGAGCAACAGGGATGGAGAAATGGGCTTCCTGTGAAATCGACGTCCCGGTGCCAAAAAAAAGTGGAACGCAAAACACGGAACACGGAACCTCTGTCTTTTTTTCCAGTTTTTTAGCTTCTCTCCTATATTTAGGACGAGATGGTTCTTTCCAAGGCGCAATTGAGCCGGTGGAACTCAGACTAAACCTGCAGCTGTATAAGCACCTCTGACCGCTCGGCGTCGCTGAGATTGACAGCTTCCTGTGGCTGCAGGACGGACACGTTTGTTTAAACCCAATGATGGCTTTCTCTAAGCAACCATGAAGGAATGCCAATCAAGCCAACGAGGGCTAAAATGTGTACCAATGAAAAAAAACACAAACTGTTATGATACCAATTCGCATATCGTTGGCTGCATCGATGTATTGCAGTTCATCAAAATGCAACCTGTTGCTTTTGTGTTTGGATTCTGCACTCATACTAATGCTGAAGGGTTGCAGCCTCTGCAGATGTGGTGACCCTCCATGACAGGGCCTGGCTGTCTTTCATCAGCGGCTGAGAGGCAGATAAGGAGGGACCGTTCTCTACTCAAGAACTGAGTTTAGTGGTTTTCAGGGCCAGGACGTCTGTAGAGAGGAGGGGCTCATGGGGCCAATAAAATATGCTAGAGCTAGGGGTTTGAAACCAGGGTGAGAATTGAAAAGGTTGTAAAATATGTAATTAATTTTTTTTGTGGACTGCATCAAAGAACTAACAACACTACCAGCTTATGCAAGGTATAGAGTGGCTTACAGAAGAGCATCACACAAGCAAGGGAAGGATCGGTGGCTATTGTCTGTGCTCTTTGTTAAAGTTCTCTCCCACTGAGAGCCGTCGCTCCACTGCTCTCGACCCACTGAGACCCAACTCTGGAGCTTCACTGCTCTCGACCCACTGAGAGCCGTCACTCCACTGCTCTCGACCCACTGAGACCCAACTCTGGAGCTCCACTGCTCTCGACCCACTGAGACCCAACTCTAGAGCTTCACTGCTCTCGACCCACTGAGAGCCAACTCTAGAGCTTCACTGCTCTCGACCCACTGAGACCCAACTCTAGAGCTTCACTGCTCTCGACCCACTGAGAGCCGTCGCTCCACTGCTCTCGACCCACTGAGACCCAACTCTGGAGCTCCACTGCTCTCGACCCACTGAGAACCGTCGCTCCACTGCTCTTGACCCACTGAGACCCAACTCTGGAGCTCCACTGCTCTCGACCCACTGAGAGCCGTCGCTCCACTGCTCTTGACCCACTGAGACCCAACTCTGGAGCTTCACTGCTCTCGACCCACTGAGACCCAGCAGCTAAGGTCACAGAGATTCACGGGTCTCGACCCACTGAGACCCAGCAGCTAAGGTCACAGAGATTCACGGGTCTCGACCCACTGAGACCCAGCGGCAGAGATTCACTGTTCTCGACCCACTGAGACCCAGCGGCAGAGATTTACTGGTCTCGACCCACTGAGACCCAGCGGCAGAGATTCACTGTTCTCGACCCACTGAGACCCAGCGGCAGAGATTCACTGGTCTCGACCCACTGAGACCCAGCTGCTTAAGGTCCTAGAGATTCACGGGTCTCGACCCATTGGAAACGCGTTGTCACAGCGAGAACATGCAAGCAAAGTGACTGAGCACCCAAGACAAAGTTACCGTGTGCGTATTTCAGATCGTGTCTGATTTTACAGAGCTCTCCAGCTAGCACGGTTTATAAAAACACATTTACCAAAATGGCTGCTTGTGTTGTTCTTGAAAAGCGCTAACTGAGCCTTAGACAGGGCTTTGTTGGGGATTATGGGGATATTTTCAGTTTAGATTTGTTGTGTGTCATTTTACATTACGTTCTATGACGGCAGCGTTTCTTTGCCAGATATGTGACTGGACAGATTTCAGAATTTTACTGCACTGGTCCAGAGACCCCTCCAGATGTCAGAAGGCTACTTCAGGGTGCAATAGCTATGCAGACCATTTCCCAGGAAGGCGTGCCAAGTCTGTCACACTAATCCCCTGGGAGAAACTACACCGCCGTTTAAACCCCCGCTTAAGTAACGAGAAATTCCAGCTTCAACCTTCTGACGTGAGAAAGTGCAATCCCTCAAGAATTCAAGTGTGTGATTGGCTGCATTGTCCCAAGTGTGTGGTTGGCTGCATTGTCCCATTTGTTAAAGCTGAATCGTGTACCCCATCACAGTCCACACTGCCCCTTGGGAGTGCAGATTTTTGGGTTTTCATGTTTTCAATATTAATGACAGTTACGTTTGCCCCAGCACACATTTATCCTGCATCAAGTATGATAATGCCTCTGCGTTGAACAGGCTCGGAAAAGCTTGGCTTATCTTTTTTTTTTTTAGTAAACAGTAGCCCAGGATCCCAGTGTCGACTATCTTTAAAAAAACTGGCTCCCACACAGAGTCAAGGACTGGTCGGTGTCCATGACATGCCTGTGGGCCTCCATCCGAATCCACACGACCCATACCCTTGTGCCTGCTTTGATGTCCTTCGGTAACTTTGGTCAGTTTAGGAGTGTTCTCTGCTCCCACAACGTTGTTCTTGTCACACATGTCAACTGGAGAGAAAATGGTGCAGGGGTCAATTTCAGCCATTAACTTGCTTTTTTATTTATTTATTCATCTTTTTCCAATGTGATCGGTGTTAAACCCTGCATAGTACAGCGGTCAGCCAAATTCTATCCAGGGGTATGGGAATAAACCCGTGATGAGGTTTCTGAAGCCAGATGATAAAATTACATCTTTTAATATATTTAAGAGAAAATATTTGCTGAGCTGACAGGATAGGAAATGTATATAAATGGTCAAAGACTAGTTTTGGCCCCTTCCAGAAAGTGTAGGATTGTGTGAGGGGTTTGGGTCTAACTAGGATTCTATGAAGACGGAATCAGTATTTACAATTTAGATTTAATTCTATTTTATTTGACATGTCCTTTGTTTTTAGTTTGTTAGACTGCTGTTAAATAATAAGTTTGCCTTTTTCCATTGCTACTTATAACAAATAGTTAATATTGATTCGTTATTTCATTATAATCCATCTACCTATCAAAATAATATATATATTTTTCCCTGTAAGGGCTTTAACATATGTCGCTTCAGCAAACTAAAATGTTGGTCTGGAGTTTCTTTAAAAAAAAAAAAATCAACTCATTGTTCTGATAACGTAAATATGGACACTTTCCTGATAATTAAGTTTGGCTGATGAACTTAGTTTGACTGATAACTCTGTTTGGCTGATGACTCTGTTTGGCTGATGACTCAGTTGGCTGATAACTCTGTTTGGCTGATTTATATTGACTGATGACTCAGTTGGCTGATAACTCTGTTTGGCTGATTTATATTGGCTGATGACTCAGTTGGCTGATAACTCTGTTTGGCTGATTTATATTGGCTGATGACTCAGTTGACTTGGCTGATCATCAGTTCTGCCGAGGATCACTATCAGAAGCAGTGGATCTCCTCAAACAGACAACGTGTGAGGGAGAACAACATCTACCGTTCTTTTCATTCAAGGCGCTAACCATCCACCATCCACCAACTCGCCATCCACCATCCACCAACTCGCCATCCACAATCCACCAACTTGCCATCCACAATCCACCAACTCGCCATCCACCATCCACCATCCCACCACTATACCACCATTCACCAAGCCACAAACCCACCATCCACCAACCCACAATCTACCAATTCACCAAGCCACAAACCCACCATCCACCAACCCACAATCTACCAATTCACCAATCCACCAACCCACCATCCACCAACCCACAATTCACCAACCCACCATCCATCAATTCACCACCAATCCACAAACCCACCATCCACCAACCCACCACTATACCACCATTCACCAATCCACCAATCCACCAACCCACCATCCACCATCCACCAATCAATCACTTTACTCTCATGTCAGAAGTGTTCAAATGGAAATCTTAGTGTAAAAACCTCAAAAACAACATCCCCTTTCAGAAGGGTTCATTCTGTCCTGTTGGCTCCTTTGCTGATAAAGTTCAGAGTGAGTTTAGTTGTGAGTTCAAAACAATCGAATTCACAGCTGAGATTGCAGCATGCAACACGACTGCTGTGGTGAGTACATAATGTAGAAAACAGCAGAGATGAGATCGAGACAGGGGTGTGCGAAAGCGCACGGACAGATGACTGTCACTTTTTCCCATTTCCCCATTTTCCTACATTACAGAGCAAGAGCCGGTAATTATATTCTGCTGAGTGAACATGTCCATTGTGGATCACATGGCATTTGAGGATTTGTTTTAAGTGGAGCGGTTAGACTTTAGCCATCAAACAGTAATACTTAATGCAATAATGACAAGATTATTTAATGGAACAATAAATAAATGGTCCATTATGTGGCCAGACAGTTTCCATTTCAGGAAATGGCCATTTAGGTCATAATAGCATTTGACAATTAAATCAACTGGTGCATGTGTTTTGAGTAACTTCTGTAATGAATACTCTAATGGTAATGGCTTATAGCTTGTCCATCACAAATGTGTAGCTATTACATGGCCCACCTGGTGGATTTTCTTCAACGCAACCAGTTTTCTACGTTACTTCTGAAAATATGATTTTAACAGCTGTAGCTGAAATATATATAGGGTCATTCATCTATAAATCTGGTCAATACGAAATGTACCTCACAGCGTCTATCACTAATGTGTTTCACTAAAATGGCCCACCTAAACGCCATGGCAAGGACCATCTCATTCTAGAATGTTCCACAAAATTTTTATCATGCCTCTTAAATCTGTGGTGGAAATTAAGGATTCCAAACAGTCCAAGAAATAGAACTGTTTACTGCTGTTCTCTTTGAAAACAGTGTGTTTTGTTAATAAACACAGTGTTTTAGATATAAATCACTTGTGTGTTGAACAGAAACCCTCCAGTTTATATAAACTCGGCTTATCCGCTGGAAGCGCTCGGTTCTTCAGCTCGAACCGCAGTCCTTCTAAACTTGGAGCAATGTCCATCACTCCTTTTTTTGTGCAACCGAACGGTGGATTCTGTCGTCCGTTATTTCATTACATCCGCGAGCGACCCAGTGGGACAGAGCAAGGTTCTTCAGGCTTCATTCAATTAATCAAAACTAGACAAATCTGGACCAATAAGGTTAAAGACGCTAATGCATCTGTCTGAGGTTCGACTGTGAGGATCTACTGCTATCAGAGATCCGCAATGGGCTGAAGGAGCTGAAACAGACCACTTTATTTCACATATCAGTCACCAAAGGCAGAGGCCCCTAAGGAGTTCTGCCCAAGAAGAATCATCATAGCTGCATTAGTGAGCATGGTCGTTCTGAACATCTATCATAAATTGGACCTGCATTGGGCCCAAAGGGATTCAGAGAGTTTTCAACGGTGCTAACTCACCTACGTGAATAATGTTCAGAAACCTAATTTTCTAAAAGCTGTGTTTTACACATAGAGGACAGGAGCAGACCCCAGGGAGAATGGAGAATAATTCCTCTTGGATTTTCAAACCCGAAATCTGGTTCCCATATAGTTTTTAAGTAGATGGGAAAAGGCATTAAGCAAAGAAAACAAGAGAGTGTATGTTTAATATCCGAGCCTGGCTTAGAGTCAAAAGCAGAATCTGATGGAGCTTCAGAAAGGCCATGGAGGAAATGGAAGGGGCTTTGTACGAAGAGCGGAAAAGACGCTCACTGGACAAGCCAGAGCGGGAGGCCTGGTTTGGTTTTAACTGACCTGTGTCCCGGGCCTGGCGACCACAGCCCTGTGCAGAGAAACCGGTAGCTGCTTGTGGCTTAAACGCTGATGAGACCTGATGAACGTGAGAGAGGGCTGTTTGACCAGGCGACAGTTGATGTAATCACCCAACTGGAACCGGTAGAAAGGAGCACCAGTTGGGCCAGGACAGTGAAAAACGTGCGGCTTCGACAGCCAAAATGCTGTGATTCCACCCGGCTCTGTCAGGGAACAAACGAAGCGCGGGAGGCGACACACGTGACCCTGTGCAACGCACTTCAGAAACAAACGCTTTCAAAAGTTCACCAGCTCTCCCCAATAGACGAGTCACAAGGCCCACTTGTCAAGCTCTCGAACCCTCTTCTGATTTAAGCCTGAGCTCTGTGTATTCATGAAAGGAGAATTAAATTGCACGGCATGCCCTCACACCAAAGGCTGACTAATGAATTCATCTCTTGGTGGTTATTCTCGCTTTGATCATTACATTGTGAATTCCCTCAACCCTTAACAATCTGATCCATGGAATAGAAATAAAAAGGCAATAAATGCTGTATAGTTAGAATCACAATCTTAATTGGTACAAAGTGATGGCATCTCTGATTAGCAAAGATTGGCGAAATTTAGGATTATATTTCTTTAAATCGTTGGTGCTGACCACCGGTCGTGGCTTTGTTAAGCACATTGTGTGAAACTGGCTGAACGTGCCGTCTCACTTTAAAAAACACCTAGCTCCAGTAATTTGGACCGGGTCTGAAGTACGGCGTTACCAGACAGGGGGCAGAAACATGTGATTGGCAGGCTGGAATTACCCAAAAACTTTTACTCGGCTCGCTACAAAAGCCATTGCCTGTACGAAGTGCAGGAGCACTTTGGACAGCGGGTTATTGTGGCGCGTGTCGGTGTCTGGGGTTCCCTGCGACCCTGAAGACACAGAATAGGCTCCAGTGTAGCCGCTGTGCCTGCTCGCAGCCTGGGGCAAACGTTGCGGTGTTGGCTGTGCACCTCTCCATGCTCTCCAGGTGGCTGGGTGATGTGAACTGACTCACAGCTCCAGGTCTCCGCAACGGCGGATGGCAGCCTCTGTGTTCCTAGCCGCCTAAAACAAATCTGGGTTTTAATTCTCGTAAATCAACAGGTTACATGAGTCTGGCCGTTTCGGGCTGCCAAGCCCCTTTTTATGGGGAGGCCAAGGGCTGAAATTTCAGACCACCGGGAGGAAACCGAAATCGGCTTCACTGGGCTATCCTGGCTCGAGAAACCCCTCTCCCCTCCAACGCTGTCGACTGTCAGCACTGATTTTCATCACTTCCCAGCTGTAAAACACAGACGTACGTACGCACATATGCATGTGTATATATATATATACACAGACAGGTGAATCTGCAGACGCGAAAACATACAGAAACATTGTGCACAAGCACGACTGGTTTGGCTCTCCCTCCTGTCGTTTCGAAAGGTTGGATGAAGAGTTTGTCCGGATGAGAGGACAGCGTTAATACAGGTTCAACTTTAATATTGGAGAAAAAAATGGGTGCATAATGGATGCCCTCTGGATTCTTAGCTTATGCTGCGTTTGGATCTCCTGGTGCATCCTGGGTATCGCTTGGACGCCCGATGACATCCCATTCTGTTCAATGGCGTACCTCGAGATCCTAATCCGCCACGCTTCCTTGCGCGTCTATAGAACATTCGCTCTCATCCGGAACTATGCAACATGAACGTGGGGGCCAAGGGGCGAGGAAAGAAAAATGAGAAAAACGCTTCTGTCGGCAGATCTGGGATCATTTCAAAGCAATTTTAGCACAGAAGTGATGCTGGAATCAGCATCATTTGGCCTGGAACAATGCCAACTGGAATTACAGTGGAGCGATGCCTTTTTGGGCAGAACTAAAAGAGAACCACAGCGGTTACACCGAGCGGTCGTTAGGTCAGCTTGCAGAAAGACCGATTCATCCCCTGCTCAGCGCACAAATTAAACTTCTTAGTTTTTTCACCGAATCACTGAGCTGAACCACCTGCTGAGCTTGGAGCGGTTTTAGGTTCAACTCCAGTTCTTTGACTGCTTCAGTCTGTGATGCGCTCCATGAAAAAAAAAAAAAAAGGTTGTAATCTAAATCCAAATCAAAATATAAAATCTGAAGTTATAAACCCATACATTTTTCTGGACGTCAGAATGAATTAAGGGTTTCTTAATAAGTAATGATTCCTCAGAAGCAATGCCCAGAAACATCCGCTCATCAATTAACGTGTTTATTGAACCGAATAGCCTCTTGTTATCTCCGCTTGTTCTGAGAAATTCTCTATTTTTGCCACTGTTCCTTCCACTGATGCCTTTGCACCAAAGCGAGGGTAAGAATAAACGGTCAGTCTAATGGTCAGCCGCGTGTTCACATTGTATTACTGCGGAGACCGTTATCGGCGTGTTTCAACAGGCATTAAGGGTTTAAACTACAGGTCTGCTTAGATTTATGGGACCGTTTCTCTGCGTCTAGCGCGCTTATATCGCAGTTAAACCTAACGAGCAGGAAATAGTAACTCGTGTAATAGACACGGCTCTGCTCTTTAAATTTAAGTACTTCCTGTTTATCCCTCTGCGCCCAGTTTGTGGGAGACACGCACGCTTCTGTATCAATGCCGAGGTGAAAAGATGGCATTTGAGCCAGGCGAGACACGTCCAGGTGAGGCATGCCACACACCACACCCGTGAGTTGCACCCCTGTGAATCTCACATGTCTGCCGTTGGTTGGCGCCCAATGTCGATTAGCGATCTTAGCATCAAAAGACACGGAGAGCCATACGCCGTGTACTCGACTGCCTTATTGCTCGTTCTACGTAGACGTGTAGCTCCTCCTATATGATGGTTGTTTAATGGAAATTCAGGCAGTCGTGTCTGAAAGGGAACAGCTCATAATAAAAATTACTCAGCGATGTATGTATAACGCGCTCTCTTGATCTTGTTTACTCTCTTGTTGGTCGGAAGCCAAAATGAAACAAATGAAGCACAGTGATTAGACTGAGTAAATCGTGACTCCCCTGCGCTCGCCTTTCGTGGTGTTTGTGTTTCTCTGGGTCATGACTGGAAATGGCGCCCGATGTGTTTGTTGCCATTCCCACGTGTGCACACAAGGGCCTGAAACCCTTCTCACGACAGTATAGTCAGAAAGGGCTGTAACTCGAGCTACCAGCGGGATCCGGACCACCTCGGACTCCCATGGGGGGAGGATCGGACCACCTCGGACTCCCATGGGGGGATCGGACCACCTCGGACTCCCAAGGGGGGAGGATCGGACCACCTCGGACTCCCAAGGGGGGAGGATCGGACCACCTCGGACTCCCATGGGAGGATCGGACCACCTCGGACTCCCATGGGGGATCCAGACCACCTCGGACTCCCATGGGGGAGGAGCGGACCACCTCGGACTCCCATGGGGGATCCAGACCACCTCGGACTCCCATGGGGGGATCCGGACCACCTCTGACTTCCCATGGGGGAGGAGCGGACCACCTCGGACTCCCATGGGGGGGGGGGATCGGACCACCTCGGACTCCCATGGGGGGATCC